>VJWN01000049.1:0-10595 GCA_007644065.1 Margaritispora aquatica | reverse complement strand
CACATACAGACATGTATCACTTGGCGCAAGTCGATGCTACTCAAGCAACAACTTATAATGCTGAATCAACAGCTGGCTCATCACTCGGTCTTATTGCGAAAGATCAAACAATGCCAAGAGAGTTACGTTGTGAATTTCTAAATGCGCTTATGTCAGACAAGCGATTCGATGCCAACAAGGTGGTTCTCCGTACTTACGATTTATTGAATGGCCTTCTATATGAATACACCACGCTCACAACCCTCGCTTATGTACTGGATCTTCCAAATCTCGGCAGAATACTCACAAGCCCAAACAAAAGTACAACAATACCACGTCTTACGTTCTCTTACATCCAATGTCCCACGCCAATCCAGTGCCTCCGTCCTCAGAACTGGAAAGCCCACCCTGCCTTAACATTAGCAGTGCTCAAACTCATCGCCACCGAAATCTCAAGACACCACCTCAGCCTCCCTTCCCACTGGCCAGGCGAAGGTCCAATGTCTCCCCTTTCATGTGCTGTCTCAGGCGGCAGCCTGGATGGCACGTGCTACCTTCTCGACGTCGGCGCTGACCCAGAGACACTGAATTTCGTCTCTTTGGATGGTGGGAGAACAGGCTGGTCGCACACAGTGCTCGGCTGGGCTGCTTTCAACGGCTGGCTAGAGATATGTCAAGCGCTTGTCAGTGCGGACGCAACACTGTGGAGGGCGAATTTGACTCGTCGGAAGCCTGTAACTCCGCTGCTCTTGGCGTGTCGGGGATCAAGATTTGAGGTGGTTAAGTACCTGCTTGAGCTTGATGTGAGTATGAGTATGATCTTTGAATGTCTTGATCGAGCGGTGCAAAATGATGAACCTAGGATCGTCAAATTGTTGATTGAAGCCGGGGCGCCTGTTGTGGGAGCAACTTGGATCAGACTCTTGACTCGAAGTCCGCATCCGCAGAAGCGGCATGTGGTGCTGGAGATGGTGGATATCTTGTTAGAACAGAAAGGACCACTGGTTGCTGAGGCGGTGTTGGCTGCAATTGATAGTGGGAACTTTGCTGCATTGAGTAAGATTCTGGAGAACAGGTGTGTACCGGTTGAGAAAGTTCCTCGAGAGATCGATACCGAGTTAGAAGGAAGCGAGACTGTGCCAAAAGACACAGATGCAGATACGGATAATTTGGGTTTTAACAAGAACGCACCATTTTCAAATTCGAGGTGGGACAAGGAACATGCCACTGATAATAAGGAGAGAACTTGCCTTGGTTATGCGAGAGAGAAGGAGAAGGGGGATTTTGTGACTCTGTTGAAAGGGTATGGGTGGACTGAGGTAATTGGAGGAGATGGATTTCCGGTCGGTACACTAGAGGGAGTCGCTAATGAGGAGCTCGTCGAAGCCATTAAGTAAACTGCTTTAGCGAGGAGTTTTAGGGCGATAGGGTTGATTGGTTTTTACTTGAAAGAAATTCTCAGTTTATGGTTTTGCTTTTAGGTGAGATCTCGATATTCTCAACACTTCAATGTTTCAAGCTACAACCGTTCTTTATTCAACATGGCTTCTGCTTTAGCATCTGTGTCACACTAAGGTAGTTTATTTCCCGTTGCGAAGAAGATCGAGTTTACCTATTCTGCCCTAATCAAGATTGACTAATATTCTCGACATCCCCTCTTTTTCTCTTCTGATCTCGCTTAGCCAGTGGTTGAAACCCAGTGATCACAACCTGAATACAAATATCGATAGAGCTAGTAGTCATGACAGGTCGAGGTTTGATCTTGCGTTTACGAAACCATTCATTGTGCTTGGTATGCAGCTTGCGTAGTGCCATAGCGCTGACGACGACACTGATTCGTTACACGAAGAATTCAATCTCACTTGCCGATACGAAAGGCCGAGACAGGAGACTTTCAAGAAGAGCTACGAGACATGGAAGATGAGAAGAGAGGAAGAGAAAATATATCTTGGGGTATCTGATCTCTCATTTGCTTTTATTTATCTCCATCCCACCATCCCATCCTCCATCCTGACACCCATATATAAGAAACTCCATACGCTCAAATGCTGCACAAAGCAAGGACTATGCAAGGTCTCCAATACTAGACACACACAACACACTGCACCATCCAATATCATCCCACTTTTATCCTTTTCTGTGTACTATCACATCTATCTCACTCATCAAGCATTCGCGACAAGAGGCTTGCTGATGAATAAAGCCGCCACCTGGTAGAACATCTCCTCCATCGGCGGCAATGCGAACGCTGGCCCGATATCAAAAATCTGTGCAAGTTGCTGCTGGGAGACCACAGCTGCCTGGTGCTCATTGTCGTTCTCCTCCTTCATTTCATTCTCGTTATTGGTCTCGATTTCAGCTTCATCTGCTTCAGACTCATCATCATCCACCTTAACTTCCAAATCCTCAGCTTCCACGAGTTCCATAAGGTCTGCAGCTGCTTGCTCCGGAATCGAGTCGAGTTGCAATGCAGAAGTGGATTGAGCGAGGTTCGTAATAGCTTGTGCTCCTTTCTTGCCCACTGTGTGGATCTCAGCTGCGGTATCAAGGACGAGATAGCCCTGTGTGCCAACGACGGGGATGAGTGCACTAATGATGGAGGAGAACGCTTGGTGCAGCTGTGGAAATGTGTTGTCTTGAGAGAAGACGAAAAGATCAGAAGAAGCTTGCAAAAGGGAAGTCTTTGGGCTCTTGGGAATCTCGTTGGTCCTGTCGGATTCAAGATATGTAACTATTGGGTCTACAAACTTCGGAAGTGCGAGGGCAAAGGTTTGACTCCGCTCATCGATGGCAAGATGTATCATTTCTTGCTTCTGCTCAATGGAGAGAGATGTGATGGATTTGAGAGTGGTGCCATAACGCAGCTCTTGTGCAACGAGATCGAAGACAAGGAGATTTTCAGAGACGACAATAAGATCCTGGCCGAGGATTTGCAGACCAAAAATCTCCTCATCAAAGAGGCCTGTATGAGAGGTGCGAATGGAGCCAGTTTCAGGACTGATAAGATGCACCAAACCATCCTCACTACTGCATGCTGCGGCAAGCAAGGAACTATCACTCGAAAAGGCGAGAAGTCCTGTGTTTGGAACCGCATCCACTGTAGTTGTGTCCAAAAGTTCCAGTTTGCTAAGCAAGATAGCGTTTTCGCAATTCCAATTTCGCAAAGGCCTCTTCTCCTGATCACGGACGACTATTCCATCTCGCTTCCTTGTTCTAGGAGTCCAGGTTCGAACCACGCCATCTTCACCAATGGTCGCAAAACGCAGAGAGGTCGGATCTACTGCAAGATCAAAGATCCTTCCAGCATCGGCCAAGTCCTCCCCTGCTGCATGCGGAGAATTGATTCGTGAGGATAACTCCCAATTCGAGAGTTGGTTGTTCCATTGCCAGAACTTCAAGAAAACCTCGCGTCTGTGTCGTTGCTCCCCCAGAAGGGCCTTATTGGAATGTTTCAAGTGCTCAAATTCTGCCGCCGGAGGTGTCCACTCGTCAACCGTCGCTAGCCACTGTCCATCATGGGATACTTTGATGTGAGTGACACGAGGTTCTGTTATGCGATAGGTACTGGGGGTAGCAACCACATTCGTAGCACTAGTCCTGGCTAGTGCCTGGCGAGAGACGTTATGACCTGCTCCCAAATCGAACGTCTCCAAGTATGGGTTGCTCATCTTCTGCGGTCGATTGGGATCAATGGTTTGGACATGACCAACACCGAGGAGAAGTCGCGATGGCTGCGAAGGATTAACTACGGCAGGAGTTCGTTGCACAAGAGGTTTTGACCACTTCGTATCTCTGACCATCCAGATTTGAGATTCCAAAGGTACTTCAGGCTCGATGACAGATATCTGAATACCTGAGATGTTTGCTGTCGGTTGGAGTTCTGCTGTAGACAAAACCATAGCGGAATTATCAGCAAGCTGAACAGCATATGACGATCCAGTGGGCGAAACGACCACATTCTGAATGGTAGTTGACATATGAGGAAGAAATTGATGCTTGCCGGTGTCAAGCTGCCAAAGCACAAGAACAGTTTCTGTTCCACCAGAAATAACGTAGTTTCCTATAGCTGATTAGTGCACGCCCATGGATGTCTAGAAAAGACTTACCATCTTTAGACCACTTGACTGTATATACTGCTTGCCTATGCCAATGCAATTTGCGAGGCACAAGACTTAAACCTGTTTGAACAATCCCCTCTGAGAAAAGCTTCATGAAGAGGTCATTGTGTATGTAAACGACCCCCTTGACGTCGCCCACAACAACATCGACTACTGGCATCTTTTTAGAGGCTTTCTTCAAGCCTTCTCCCTCCGCAAAGCTTCGGTCTGACACCCGAATGTCTAGTGATTTGATAGGATCTGAAGATTCAAAAATGCGGAACTCATATCTAATTTTGTCGATAGTGCTGTACTCGGTAGAACGGAGTCGACCCACGAGGATTTTCTTTCCAGATGATCCCACAATAACTCCACCTTCTTTGCCAGACTTCAGAAAATTGATCCTCTCATTCGAGGTGTAGATCGTCCTTGCAGCATTGGCAATTCCAGAATCAGGTATAGCCAACTCGTTTGCAGTCACACGAAATCCTCCATCTTTTCGTATCTCAGTAGTGAAAACAACATCACGTCTACGACCAGCTGATTCCATGGAAGCCACTGTCATATGGACACATCCTGATGAAGATACCCCCCACGACTGTTCAGCACCCGCTCCGGTGGTCCAGTCTATCCGAAAAATGTTTGCATCAGAACATGCTACCCATAGAATATTCTCTGAGCTTGGAGACAAGGCGAAGGCGATGATTCGAGGTGGGGAGGTGGCAGACGCAGTAAGTCTCAATTTAATAGACCGGGTAAGCAGCGAATTTGACGTTGAGTACACTTGAATTGTCGTTCGGTTTGCGACAATCAAAAATCTAGACTGGTTAGCTATGTTTTTCAAACAAGTGGAAGTTCCGTACTTCTCGTCATGAGTGAACACTGGATCTACATTAATCAGACGGCCTCCAATGGGTTCAGATATCTTCCACAGATCGGCCTTCTTCTTTGCCAGCTTCTTTTCCAAAGACCTTTCAGACTGACTGCTCTTCTGCGGGGTTCTGCCTACAGTCTGCGAGCTTCCGAGCCCTTCATCTGTTGCTAATTGTTTGGAACGTCTGCCCACCAAAGCCTGCTGGTCGTCCGCTGCACTCGATTGCGAATCTTCTACATAGTCCTCAAAATGAACAGCCTGTGGTGATTTTGCCCTTGAATCTTGGATTTCAATGCCATTTATTCCGTCTGTGGACGTCAATCCTGGTGCTGGTGGGTTGAATGCGGCGTTCCAGCCTGAGACTTCGCTCAGTTTTGGGATAGATTCCATAGATTTTATTTTCGTAGACCTCGCTCGCTTTGGAGTCTCTCCAATCTCCAAAGACGCCCTCTTGCGCTTCAGTACCGAAGCCATGCTGTTGTCAGAGTCCATATGGTGCTGATGTTTGCAGTATTTGCATGCATTTGGCGGGTGAACTTTTGGAACTTTTTTTTGCTATCGCCAGATCCACCTGAAGTCACCCGCCAATCAGCGATAAGATCACGGTCCAAAATCACTTTAGCTTTGAACATTTTACAAGGGGAGATTTTGAGATTCTTTCAGGCACCGCGACGTCAATATCAAAGACAACACTTTGTTCAAACCGCGACTCTCCCTCTCTGTTTCGAAACTGTAGATTCGGTCTCCCAATTTCTCAATCGTAAATCTGAAAGATGATTATTCCCGTCCGTTGTTTCTCTTGCGGGAAGGTAAGAATACATAGGCGCATAATGAAGCATCTTTCACTAACACTCTACAGGTTGTGGGCGATTTATGGGAGAGATACTTGAAGCTCATCGATGAGGGTGTGGCAGATGGGTACGAATACGATTCTCTAAGAAGTTTGAAGTTACGCTCACGATTTTTGCAGAGAAGCTATGGATCAGCTTGGATGCAAGCGTTACTGTTGTCGCCGCATGATCATGACCCATGTGGATCTGATTGAGAAGCTCCTAAAGTATGTCAAGACACGCGTGTCTTTTCGGGAATTAGCCCAGGCTCTGCGGATCTTCAGCAAACTTCATTGCTAATAGCTTCGCAGATACAACCCCGCCGAGCGAGACGCAAAGAAAGCTGCCATGGGTTGAAGTGTGGGTCTAGGGATTTGGCGTTATACTCCAGGAGGAGAACGAGGGATGACTGCATAGATGGCGCAATGGGCACGGCGTTGGGAGACTTGGGAATGGGTTGCTACACAAAAATCAGATTCACCATTGACACACAAACTATCCACCATTTCCCATCCCTTGGGGCAGATTATACTTCGCCGCTTGGCACAAGATCCCGATCAGCCTGTGTGTGACAGCTTTAAGCGCCAGTCTCAGTCCACACTTTACCAAAGGCTTGAAGGAAGCTCTTCTCCGATTCTGTGCCTTTAGGTCGCATACTTCACTGCACGGAATCTGCGCCGTATATTAGAGTTCAAACTCGATTGAGGTCTCACTCCGCCCTTTGGTGACCTTCCACGAGGGAAAATCTCCTCGCCCTGTTGGCTTTTTATGTTGTTCCTCCGTTCTGAGAGCATGAGCCAACATTTACCATCGGCAAGATCGAGCAAGTGTTTGGTTTTGATAGGATGGCATTCACACGGGCGCCTATGCAAGCGCACAGTGCGTGTCATAAGGCTAGCAGAGGCGCAGATAGTGAAATTTTCTGTGGGAGAAGCCCACTGCCATGCAAGAACGGAGGCTCTTGTCAATGTCGGGACATGTGAGGTTTTCATAGTCAATGAAAGTCATTGAGTGCAATAATTGTGCTGTTATGTGAGATTTAAAAGACTTTTCAGACGACTTGCATGGGGCCAATAAAGAAGACGTTCTCGGGACTTGACAAGTAAGAACTCGAAGTGCCGGAAGTTTGGGGGCTGAGATTTCACTTGATATCACTGACTTCCTATCATACGGACGTACAATGCGTCTCATCGCCAGCTTCTACAGGCTCAGCAACTTGATGTCCAAGTCTGAAAAAGCATCGTGGCATGTGCTGACCGCAGGAAACTTTGGACCTACCATTCCCAACTGTTGCTTCAACCATGTCAAGTTTGTCAAGCTAAACCATGGCGTTAGAAAAATAGTTATAGATCTCCGCCATGCTGTGCCATATCATGCCATGGCCGATCCCAAGTCGACCCCTCCAAGAGCCACCACACCCACCGCAACGGGTCCGCAGGATCGGCTAAATGTTTTGACTTTGACCAGAAAGTGCAAGGTAAGCAATGAGCAGCATGAATGTGGAGTCACTGGACTCTCTGGATGAGGTGTCTTCGCCGTATGGTTTGTTACCCAGAAACGGCTGATCCCGCGACGTCCTTTTGCTCTCGGAGTTGCTTTGGGTGCTTTTGGCTGCTGGCAATCTTTGGCTTGGTGCTTGGTTGGTGGGGGAGAATGGATGGAAAATGGGGTTATGGTGAGAACCCAATTGGTTGGAAAGTGACAAAGCTTTGGCACATTGAGCTATCACACTTCTTCTGTGCCTAAGACATTCCCGTTCAAGAACACATCGGCTGGGATTGACGAGGGGAGAAGAATCTTTTGGTGCCGTCTGGAGTGAGACCTTGGGACCTTGGGACCTTGGGATTTCTCTGGTGGATGTGGGATTAGTACCTAGATCCTTAGGAAAAGGAGGTCGACGCGAGGTGGAAAGACACAATGGGAATGGTTAAGCGTAATCCACATTCTGTCGCAGCAAATAGAAGCCATGCAAACATCGCTAGCATTCAGCATGCCTTTTGTTAAGCGCCCAAACATTCGAACATTCATAATGCCTGCAAACAGATGCATCAAACCATGCAGCAGACGCGCCAAATTGTTTGTGATTCGTTGGTTTTTCATCCTTTTCATCCAAGAAAGATGCAACAAGTCTTTGATCGCTTGGGATGCTAGAGATGTCCGAAGCTGCTCTCGGTGGCTCTCGACTTCTTGACAGTTGTTTCTGCCACATTTTTAATCCGGAGTGCAGTTGGAAGCATTTGAAGCTCTGTCATTCGACCATCCGTACCTTTGGCATCGTCTTTGAATCACACTCGGTCACGTCTTCCGCTCACCTCAAGTTCAGGTGAAAGCCAGCTCCTCCAGACATCCATACTCGAGTCCCATCTATGCATCTCTTCGTACAGCTTGATTGTTTCCTAGTCTTTTAGACGTCTCCAACTTGTGGAATAACCAATACATGTCTCCTAAAGCTGTTTGTCTGCTGATTAGATCTCTGGGTGAGTCTTGCATCGTACATTAGCTCCTCAGCCTCAAGTTCTTGTTTCTTCGAATTCGAATTCGAATCCCAGGCTCAATCAACATACTGTATGGATATGGGGGGTTACCTATGTTGGTGGTGTTTTTCCCAAAAGAACTTCTGAAAAGCTCCCCCTGCTCGCCTTGCAGCAAGCCCACTCCCCACCACCAAGCCAAGTCCTTCCACCCCTTCGACCACGACCCTCGACCCTCGACCCTCGACCCTCGACCATCAACCATCAATAATCCTCAAGGCCACACCCTGACACCTTCGGCCTAGAATTCCAACTGGAACCCTCAATCCCACAATACCTCTGTCCTTCAGTCCCTCAATCACTCACCTTCTACGCTCTCTCTCTCCAGGTCTCTCTCTTTCACCTCTCACTCTCGGTCTCACCCTGTCCTAATTCTGAACCTGAGCCCCCTCCCCTCCTCCCCCTTAGCCGAAGCCGACGTTGTTCTTTCTGGAATGTGAGACTGCGGCACAGCATCGTCAAGAGTCAATCAAAAGTTAGTGAAGATAACTGACTGTTTGTCTGCCTGCACCACCGATCAGATTCAGTTCAGAAGTCCGTACATAGTCCATACATTTTACCCCAACTATCCATCCATACATCCATACATCCATACATCCATACATACTGGAGACCTCGCATCCACACCCAAGAGACTGCTTCGTCGCGATATGTCCTCTTACCGCGCTACCTACTCCATTCCACTCAATTGTACGTACACCAGCTTGTACATCTGCACCTCGAGCATTGCCGACCTGCCAGCCCGACCCTCATCTGCAGCATCGCATACATATCGCATCCACTGCGATTATCCTACACACTCTCTCTCGAACTGCACCGCGCATGCGAATTGATTGATCTGATCGCCTGCTGCTGCTCACGAGCTAGAACTGGAGAGTTTACAGCTTCTTACGCCGAGAGCTCCTCTATTCAGCCTTGACCGACCCACACCTGTTGTTGTTCGTTGGAAGCCTGCGCCGTTAGCTGGGAAGACCGTTACCATCTTCTCTTCTCGCCATCAGCCTTAAAGACCTAGTCGGAGGCCTCTGCAGGATCTACACGACCAGAGCCTGGCTTCAAATATGGCATTGGAAAGTCCCTTGGTTGCTTCTCCAGGCAATTTAATGTCTGCCTTCTCTCCATACACCGAATTCTCCATGAGTCCAAACTCGCCAGCCCAGACAAATTCCCCTCGGTTCAAGCCAATGTAAGACAGTATTTATGTATAACTCTACACTTTGCTGATCCTCCTGTAGATCGACGCGCAGCTCTGCCGAAGCATCGAGTCTACGACCATATTCAATTGATGAGGGCTTGTCTCCCAACGGCCTCCAGATGACTTCTCCTAGTGATATGGTGGGGCCGTCTCCAGTAACATCAAATGGTACCGACGGCACAGAGACAACAGAGATCGAGGACGAAGTTTCAGATTTCATTGAGAATGGAGAGTTATCTTCGCCTGAATATTCTAGGCCCTCCACGGCCAATTCCAAAACCATTATTGCAGTAGGCACTTCTAGCTGAAGCACAGCTGAACATGCTGACATGTTGAAGCAGATGAAAAGAATAAGCACGAATGTGCCAGATCACTTTAGAACATCGTTAGACGACGAATCTGTCTCTGTTATACATGCTCCAATGGGTTACGGAAATTTCGTAAGTGATCGTTGTTGGACCTGCAAATTGAATTTGACTAATTGTAAAAGTCCGCACTCAAAGAATCTGTTCCCAACTCCCCACCTCGTGCCAGTGATCGATCTACACCTACCCCATATCAGCAACACGAGATTGCTCCCCCTTCGAATGGCTTTCGAGTGGATTTACAAGTTCCAAACAATAAGGTTGGTAGTAAAGATGTGGTCGACAGATTTATTTCTTATAATAAGCAACAGACAACGCAACCTAGCCCCGTGTCTCCACCACCTATTACCACAGATATTCCCATTGCGAAATACGGTCTGGAAAATGCCACTCCACGAGCTCAAACCAGGCAGGAGGTTGAAGCTCTTTCCGGGAACACAGGAGGACTCTACCGATCCAATAGCACACACAGTAGTCTCGAAGGTGCGTCGAACGACTTTAGGGATAGAGAAAGTCCGCATTACTCATGGTTTGCAGGGATCCCAGAAGATCAACGTGAAGATGAGTTTGATCCTCGAATGGTTCATAACTCAGATGACGAGGTCAATGCTCTCAAGACGGCTCTTCACGAGTGCTGGACGCTGTGCAATACACTTGCCAGTCTGAGCTCAATCCATCGCGAACGAATCTTCAGTTATTCTGGGACCCGTGATGCACATGAAAT
>VJWN01000048.1:0-11579 GCA_007644065.1 Margaritispora aquatica | reverse complement strand
GGATATAGACTTAACAAAGATATATAGTGTAAAGGCTACAAAACTGCTGTGCTACAGGGAGTAGTGTGAGAGGATAGGGTAGCACTAGGTCTATAACGCTCTGGTCTAGCACGTCTAATACGTAGGAAAAAGGGCCCGTCACATTAGTTGGGAAAGAAGAAGATGATTTGTTATGTAATATCGAGAGCTCCCTATAAAAGACCTATCCTATATTACGTGCCCTGATCAGCTAACAGATCAGGTGACCGGCTAGCCCTTAACCACTATATTCGTCCTCCCCTTCTTTAGTAGTCGACCCTGACTACTACTAGGCTAGGCACGTAACCTCCTCCATAGGCGACAAAATAGTACACCCGGCGTATGAAATGATAAAGTACTTTCGTTCAAACAGCGCTGTAGGCGAAAGAAGGGAGAAGAAAAAAAGAAAACAGGAAGACTAATCTACATTATACTTCTAGTATTAGCGTCTATTTTCTCTACAAAATTGTCTTGTCCCCTTAGAGCGCTTTCTTCTTTATTAGTGTCAAAACCTTCGTTATCCTCTAGAGTAGGAAACGGAATACTGTCCGCTTCTAGCCTTCCTAGGTAAAAGAAGTACGATTTCTTACCGAAAGCGCGACGCTCTTCCTACTTGACTAGTTCGAAAGCTTCCTGAGCAACTGTTATAGCTCGTGCTCTCCAGTTCTAGATATACTTAGCGGCTGTTTCGTCAGACCCTGTGAGTAGTAGGTCTCTGTCCTTTAAAACCAACGGAGAATCCTAGCGCCTTCTACACACGAGAGCGTCTAACAAAGCTCCTAGACCCGTCACCTTAACTACGGCTGGGAAACGGTATAGAATAGCACCGTATTTGTTGGCTAGACCGGATGGCGTGGCGGCAGGCGAAATCATATCTCTATGTGCTACAGTAAGTATGTCCTATAACCCTCCTTCCACGACCTCCAGATTCTTGAGATCTTCTTGAAGCCCTACTAGCCACGGAAGTATCAGGCGCCGCTCTTTCTTGGCTGGGCCGTCTGCACCGTGTGGGATTTGGGGAACGAAAATGCGGGCTTGCCCTCTCTTTCCGGGCTTGAAGGTCTAGTCTACACCTAGTAGTTTAGAGTCTTCCTTAGTGAACATCTTCTCGGTAACCTTATGGACGAGGCTATCCGATCCTTGTCCTCGATCCAAAACTCTCTTCCACCAGGCTCCAAGACACCTGTGCATCCCTAGGATTATGACAGTATAATTTGTCTTATCTTTATTATTTATTGAGACGAATCCTTGGATCATACTAGTGCCTCGCTACTTTTCTACCATAAGTGGGACGTTTAAGTCTATATGTCGGAATTGGGTGCTGTCTCCTTTTACATTATATTTGGTATAGTACGGGTAGGACACGAGTCTCCATTGCTTGTCTGGACAGAGTGCAGCATAGGCCGTGTAGTAAACAGGATCCTGGCGCATCAATTATTAACTAATCGAGAAGAACATATTCCGTAGCCATCCGTAGTTCGTAATCCCATTGATTTGTCTTAGATGGTGTTTATACATATCGAACTCCTGGTCCACGATCGCACTAATAGGCGTTTCCTACCACTATGTAAAGATGTTCAGTGCAACGGTGCCTTTATTATCCTAGACCTTTATGTCGATTCCATCGCAAATTCGTTTCTATACGAGACTCTAATTAAAGTCCTACTGTTTTATACCGTCGTTATAGTGGAACTTATAGGGGCCTAGGTTGTCGGAAGGTCTCGTAGGCCGATTTCCTTTTCGGAACTATCGGTACGTTGTCTTGTCGGTTTTCATTTTTCCTAGATGTAGCTTGTTCTCGTGTATGATTTTTAGTCTCTAGTTCATAACTTCTGCATTAAGGGTTTTGACGCGCAGGCCCACGTGAGCAGCAACGCCTTTCGTATATGCGAAATAGACTTTCCTAAAACCCATCATCCGGTCCAGTAGCTTCAGGTTTACGAACTCCTCGTAGGTAGCAGTTTTGAGTACTATCTGCTTATAGGAATCCGAGACCTCCTCCGAGCACTCGTAGTTACCTTTTCTCCGCTTCCTGGGCCGCTCATCGTCGTCCTCACTGGCTAATGCGAAGACTGGGAGGCTCGCTTCTTCGACTTCTTTGGCCGCCTCCTTCAGGGCTGCTTCGTCGACTGTATATTGTATAGTTGCAGCTTCCAGTTCCTTGTCTTGTAGGGCACTTTCGTCGATATACTTAGAGGCTGAAGTTTCACTCCGCGGTGAAGATTTAGTTTTCGAGGGGTCGCCACTTAGTTCGCGTATTTCACGCGCCGGGAGCGGGAAATCGGGGCTCGGTTTAGGTTCCGCGATATCTATGATCTCTTGCTGTCCCTCCTCAATAAGGCCCCCGCGGCCGATTCTTATTCCGTGACTAGCTAGCTACGCGTTCGTAGGGTTTTCCGTGGCGCTTGACTTGCTTACCTTGTCCAGGTCCGCCGTTTCAACCGTCTTTTTACTTAAGATCCCTTTTCCGCGCTTGTTTAGGCGATTAATGATTTCGTTATTAATTCTAACTACGGCTAGTTCCCAGCTACATGCGCTAGATAGTTTTCGGATCCCGGCTATAAACCTCTACGAGACCTTCTCAGAACTTGCTATCCTACGTTTAGTTAGGTACTCGATAATGTCCTCGTCCTAGTTACCGAGGGCAGCGTGCCTGGCTTCGTCGATCCTATCTCGTCGCTCCGTATTGTTCTTGATCACAACGACGGCTTTACTTTAACGTACTAGGAATTCTTCTTTAGAGATGGTCGCTCTAAAGGCCCTATCCTCCCGGATGTACTTAAAGATCTCTTCGACCGTATCGCCCGAATTAGTATAGTATTTAAGTATCTGGTCCAATACCTCCGCTTGTACATCGCTTCTTTCGCGCTTATCTTTAATACTCTATATAAAGCTTATAGCGTCTTTAGTCGTTTCGATCTAGATTACTATCCCTCTAACCGTGATCTACTGGTTAGGTTCGTCTATTGTTCTTCCGGCTGTCCTGTAGCGGGTACTCTCGATCTAGTTAGTACTCTCTAGTACTAGTAATAATACCTTTTTATTATTAAAATAGTTTAAAACTTTTTAATAAAGTTTTTAGAATTAAATTCCTTTTTAAAGTTACTAAAACTCTATTATTAAGTTACTATTAATTTAGCTTTTTAACGTTAGGTCAGGTGACTTTTTCGCTTAATTTAGGACGAATTTAGCTTTTTAGCCTCTTCCCTTCTAGATTCCTAATTATTTATTCGCGATTTCGTTACAAATTCCTCTAACTTTTTTCAAACAATTTCGATTACAGTTTTCGGTCTATACACCTTTCCCTTCCTTCCTCTAACTCCCCTCCTTATACGGCAGTACTTATACTAACTTATAGCTTATAGCTCCGTTACTTTCCCCGCTTTAGTATAACTATAACTCCTTAACCTAAAGCAAATAAACTAGCTACCCGCAAGGTTCTCAATCCCGCTGAAGGCACCATACATATATGTGACCTTATTGACATGGCTAAGGACGGTGTGTACAACAAGGATATTCTATCCTCGTACTTAGTCGGCCTCGTTGCTCTTTCTGTTAAGTTAGGGATCATTTCGGTATAGGAGGGTTCTCTATTCTAAATTCCGTTCGTTAAGGGTCCTAAGCTCCGCGCTAATGCCATTATGATCGGCGATCCTTATATTAGTTTTAATAGCCTCGTATTAGCTATCGACGATGTCATCCTCCGCGGCGGCCTTGATTACTATAAGTAGCATGCTAACCCTGGCATCTTACCGCTCGGCATTGAAGGTATCAAGACCCACGCCAACTTTAAAGTATAGAAGCAAGACTACTTTTTTACTAGCGGCAACAAGGGCTCTGGTGTTTATAATCGTGTTAGTAGTCTTAATAGCCTAAAAACTATTAATATATACGTTAATAGTTGTAATTACACTCCCGGTCCCAACACAGTACTCCAGAACACTCTTAAGCCTCGCAGTGGTTTACGCTCTTCTCGCGCCTCCGGCTCCGCTTCTTAGTCACGCTCTCAACCTCGCACTCCACAAGTCCAGACCGCTCTAGTTCAACCCGCCCCACCGTAGCCCGCTCGTAACTCCGGCGGCGAATCCAGCAGAGCCACTCCCGTCCCCTCAAATAACAAGAAACGTAAGCGCTCGTCCACTACGCCTAAGTCTTCTAAACGTATCACACCCGTAGACGACGAGGATTTTGCGAGCCCGGCGCGTAAAATAAAGGCGGAGGGTTCCGGTAGAAAGAAATCTAGAACTAGAAGGCAAAAGAGCAAGTAGAAGGAGGACAGTCCCGCTACTGATTCGGATAGTGCCACCGGTAGTATAACTAAGGCTAAATTTCTTCGGGATTACAATATTCGACTCTACAGCCGCTCCACCACTCCTAAGGCTAGAACCCCAACGCTCCCCCAACCTCACGACCCTGAACTGTAGGAGCTCGTTAATAGTGTAATGTTCGATTCTCTTCTATATAATAGCGATAATGGCAGGGAGAAGGATGACGAAAGTGAACAGGTCCCAGCTATTGCGTCTTCCCCCGCTATTCTTAGACGTCCGACCAGTTCGCCACTTTCCTTCCTCTCGCAAACTCCGGCTATCGATAGTAACGTAAGCGATAACAATAATAGCGAGTCCGCCGGGGAGGGTGCCAAGCGCAGTGGATATGATTCTGATAGTAACTAGGATAGCTCGCCTCGACCACGTCGTAAGGGCAAGGGAAAGGCTAAGAAGACTCCTGTCAAGGCTACTTCCAAGTCAGTTAAGACTCTAACCGAGCGGGGTACCAAGCTTAAGCTTGTCGTGTCTCGCAAGGCGGGCAGTCGCGGTGGAGAGAACTAGGTCTTAATCGCTCCCCTTCTATTCTTTTGTTCTTCGTATAGGTTTTCTTTCTCGATAGGTCCTCTTACCTAGCAATTTAATTAATGCGTCCGGTACGTAGTTCGCGGGTAGCGCTTATAAAATACAATAGTTTTTACAAACAGAAAGATGAAATTTAAATATAATTTTAAAGTGTAATATAGTAAGCGGCTAAATCCGTGAAATATAGTAATAGGGAGAGAAACAGAAAACAAAAACAGCAGGGATAAAGGAAACGTTCTTTACTCGTCACAGTAGTTAGTTGTACGGGCTCTCCTCCTCTTATTCTTATGATATATTACTACGGCGTCGTTAGGTTAGGTGACTTCCTCGCTTAATTTAAGAATTCGACTTTTTTACTTATTTTAGCTCGCTTTTTCAGCTATTTAGCTTTTATTTCGGTCGCAATTCCTCTAACTTTTTTCAAGTAATTTTAAGTCTAGCCTTCGGTCTATATACTCTTCTCTTCTTGTCCGCTTATCGGCTAACGATCGTAGGTTACCTCCGGCCTGTCTTCTCGTGACTATGAGTACCCCTCTAGAACGTGCTAGGGTCTTCAATCCCCCAGCGGGCTCCATTCATGTTAGCGACCTGATCGCTATAGCTCGCGATAGCATTCACGCTAATGACTACTTGTCATCCTATTTGATGGGTACGCTCCTGTTTGGCTACAAGCTCGGACTCGTCAACCTAGAGGACCTTTCACTTTTCAAGCTTTCTTTTCCTAAGGGTGCCCGTCTTCTTCCCAGCACGCTTTTGGTTAGTAACCCATACCTTGGCCCGGATACTGCACTTATAAAGTTTGACGACATCGTCCTCTATAGCTACCATTCCTACTACAAGGATAAGGACGATCCAGGTATTACTCCAAATTCTCTTAAGGAGCTTACGGGTCATCCTCGTCTTGACAGGTAGGTTCGAACCAACCTTTACTACGGCGGTAGCGAGAACGATCGTACCTACGTTCGAGCTCATGGTACAGAAGCGGGCAAGGTTGATCTTAGTCCAAACACAGTTCCTTTCGACGAGTCCGACTTTCGTGTCGTACGCAAGCTCCGTCCTTTCTCCCAGCTACGCTAGTACCGTTTTAGTCAGGCTAGAATCCGCTTTCCCGCTCCCAGCAAGCCCAAGAAGAAGCTTAATCCTTCCTTCGACTATACCTACCGTCCTAACTTTAGTAAGACCGAGGAAGAGCAAGCTCGCATAGATTCCCTCGAACACCGAATTACGTATACAGAGAGGAACCGGTTCTTTTCGAGGGTATGTTTACATCTTCTAAGCAGCTTTCGATCATAAAAAAAAAATCTAATAGTTATTTCAGTATTAGGGGTCGGTTACGGTTTCCAATATAGGTCTAAATCGCTCTTCAAGGTTAACGCTCGATATGTTTTTCTCTTCGCTAAGTCTTTTACTTCGGCCTATTGTGATACACTTTTAGTACGTCTTACGAATTTCCTCTTAGGGAGCAAAAATAGAAGTCTTACGTGTAAAATAAAATCAAATCGAAACTTCGTAGCGGGGGAAGTAGAATTAAGCCTAAAATTTTATAATAAAAGAAAATAAACAAAACGAGGGTAAACATAGCTTCCTTTTAAAAGGCGGGTACAAATAGAAACGAAGAAAGTTAAGAAAATTTAGTACCGGCTAAAACTCCGGTCGCTTACTCCCTTCTCCCCCTTTTTTTTTCATTTCACGCTCCCGGCGCGTGAAATAGCAATCTTTCTTACTTCTCTATTACCACCGCAAAGCGGCTTCCCCCTAGAATTACCTTCCTACGTCGATCTTGGCTTTCCAGCTCTTGCTGTCTACTCTCGGCCCCTCGCGTAGTTACCTGTACCCGCTCACCTTCTCTATTGGAATCTTCGGTATTGCTTCCCGCACGCTCGCGCCCTCCGATGCTTCCTCCTCGGTTCCACTCTCGGCTCTACCGGCGTCCCGCCTCGGATCTCCGAATGTTTTTAGGTACGAATCCTTTTAGCCTATTGCCAGAGTATGTCCCTTTTATTGGTGTTCCATCTAGCTCTTCAAGCGTGTAGGTTCCCTTCCGATTTGCGGATGTTACTCTAAACGGGCCAACCATCTATAGCCTAGTTTGGACCTAACGGACATGTCGATCTCTTGCACTACATCATGAAATAGAACCAGTACCGACCATCAATTCCTCTCTTCTCAGGCTCTCATTCATCGAACGCTTTTTCCTTCCAACCTTTTCCTTCGTACCATTAACCGAGCCTCCTGAGGTCCTCTTCTTTTCTTTTCAACTAAATAGCTCTTTGCTGCAGTAGACTCGCAGTATCCTTGACTTTACCCTAGTCCCTTAACCTCCATGTCGGTAGACTTATCTTAATAGGGAGAATCGCTTCTCGACCGTATAATAGATAGAAGGGGGTTGGTTAGTGGTTGCCTTTATCGTGCATCGATCAGCAAACAGAACAGCCGCAAGATTTGTCACCTAGTCCCCTCCCCTCTATCGGTCATTTTCGCAAGTGTATCGACAATAGCCCTATAACCCTTTAACCATTCCATTTACTTTTAAGTTATATACCGATATTACTACTCTCTTGATACTATATCTTTTATAAGTACTCGACGTGCTTCTTGTTTTAGGGCCTCCATTAACCACTAGCCTTCTAAAAACCCTATGGCGATATACACCTCTTCCTATAGAACTTGGCTACCGATTTGGAAGATGCTACTCCTAAGGCTTGGCCTCCACCCACCCGGAAAGATCCTCCCTAGCAGCTACTATATACTTCTTGCCTTACGCGTTCGCATATAGACGATATCGAGCCCACTTCGACCATATACCGCGTCCAAGTCGAAATAACTCCTCGGTTTTTGATTACCCGTCCGTATACAGTTCTCGCAACTCCTTATATACTTAACGTAGCCCCGTAGTATTCTTTCCAGTTAGCGTCCGAATTCGCCTATAGGTCGCTTCCTTCCTTATACCTATATCGTCATACATACTTTTCAGGATCTTATGTTTCTCTCCCACGGAATCCACTACTCTAGTTGAGGGTACTTTGTCGCTCGTCGGTATAATACGCTATTTTGGACCAGGTGTTTCAATGCCTCCGTCTTAAAACGTAAGTACTCTTTACGTTCCATCCTATCAGGTCTTCGTAATGTAGTAACTAATTTACGATAGCTTTCGATTTTACACTCTACGTATCCCCTCCAGATTGTTCTGTATCTCTTCTCGTTGTAGTACGTCTGAACTATTTTCGCTAGCTAAAAGGGGGGCAATCCTAAGGTAGTTTAGCTCCGCTTCTACATAGTTATCTAGATCCGTATTTTCTTCCGTATCCGATTCTACTTTTGCCTTCGTGACAGACTATCCGCTACTGTATACTTCTTCCCTAGCACGTGTCTAACTTCGAAGTCGAATAGCTGAATCCAGGCTAGCCATCTTGTTACCAAAGCCCCCGGCAGATCAGCGGCGCCCCTGTTCAGTTGAGCTACTAAGATATTCGTATCAGTTTCGAGGACAAATAGCATACCGTATAGCCACGCTTTGCACTTCTTTAGAGCTTTGAGTACCGCTCTACACTCGCGTTTTGTAGCGTCATACCGCGCTTTAGCTTCCGTCCAAATTCCGCTTTCGTAACGACACGGTGCGAAGGCCTTCACTGTCAACTTGCATCAGCACTACTCCTTATCTAGTTAGACTTGCATCGGTGGCGAGTATAATTTCTCCCGCCCCTTGCTGTATTCTATCTTGACTAGAGCTGCGCCGTCGTAGTGCCTCCTTAGCGTATTTATAGCTTTTATCTATTCTTCCCCCAAGCAAATAGGGTGCCTTTCTTGAATAGCTTATAGATTGCTTTGTGATCTCTCCAAACTTCGGTATCCAAATTCTATAGTAGACGTATACCCCGACGAATGCTCGAGCCTCTCTAATATCTTTGTAGTCACTCTACCGAAGGATCTTGACTACCTTAGAGCTACTAGGGCGTCTCCCGTCTTCATTACACACGAACCCCACAGCATTAATACTATTAACGTAGAATTGGACTTAGGACCAATCGTACAGCTAGCTCTTTCGATATAGCCAGCACCTTACTTAGGTTTTAGGTGGAGGAGAACAAATTTCCGTATCCCGGGTACTACCTCCTTATCATTGAACCTAGAGTAAGGGCCTTTTACCCCGACATCGTCCACGAAAGGAAGCATATGTTTAGGATATGTTCACGGAGAATCGTAGTTACGATTCTACAGAACTAGGCTACCGAGTTTGTCGCTCCTTAAGGCAATGTCGTCTGGCGTAATAACCCTAAAGCGTCATAATAGCCGTAAGATCTCTGCTTGTTTTAGCTAAGTCTATCTGTCGTATCTAAGAAGAAGTCGATAAGGGAAGCAACAGCGTACCCTGCAAATTCTTCCGAAAACTCGTCGACAGAAGGTAGTAGATTCGTATCCCTAATGTAACACTGTTCATTTTCATCGCTACGTTAATAAGCCTGTATTTATTTTCCTTCTTTTTGACCAAAAACCAGGGATTCCTGTAGGCCCATAGCTATGCTCCAGAACACCTCTGTCCAGTCTGTCCTGCACCATCTCTATAACGATGTCTCTCAAGGATTTAGGTACAGGGAATCTAGGTTCTTGCTATGCTTTATGCTCGATAGTTCGAATCTCCTGTAGAGGCGCTACTTAGGTTTGACTTTCCCATATTCCGAGAAATCGAAGGCAATAGCTGCTTCCCGATAGTAAAGCATCTCCTCTAGTAACTCTCTCTCCTCCTTCGTTAGTTCTTCTCCCACTACTAAGGTATTTAGCCGCTCCCGCGTTAGTCGTTGTCCTTTCTTTAGTGTCGAAAATTTTGGTTCAAACCAATGATTATACTTTCTAATCTACTCCGTCCCTTTTACGCCTAAATAGCTTTCGCCCTCCATCCAATTTCTCCTCCCGGGTTAGTCCCGTCCGACGTCCCTAGGTTTACGGGTATAACTTTTACAGCTTTTCTTTTATATACTACAAACACTTTCCCCTTTTTAGTAAATCTAGCAATTCAACTTTTAGGCTGTCCAGGTATATCTTGTCGTCTAATAGTAGCGCCCGGGTCCCCGTTTAGATTCGTTCTCACCCGTACCTCGCTTACTTAGCTTATTTCTTACGCCCGGCTCAAGAAATATCGAACTACGTAGACTTCCAATTCTACCTTCTCGTATCCCAGATTCCCCAATAAACTCCAGGCTTCCCATAACAAATGAAACCTTCTTACCTACCTTTTTCTTTTCCGGGTTCGCTCTCTGCCGGCCCTCTCCCCGCTCAGGACGGCTAATCTTCCCCCGATTCCCTGCTCCGCTCTCCCGGAAGCTGTGCGACTCTCACTCTCACTTCGTTACCGCCTTTTGGGTCCTGCATACGGCGTATTGCCCATCCTTCCTATATTCGTATAAAAGCCACATAGTAAAGCTAAAAGGTTAACCGAGCAAAAGAGCGTGGTCTCCTTCCTTTACAACATAGAGGTGTTGTAGGACTCGAATCCCTCCGATCTCAAGCTCGACGTTTTCACATATGCCATCAAAGTAGGATGCCTCCCCGCTATACGGAATCATTATCATACTATCATTCCGTCTAATTACTAGTCCAACGGATGTTGCCAGCTCTCTAGTTATAACATTCATTTCCGTACCGGTATCTAGCAGCGAGAAGGTCGGGTAGCCGCCGTTCACTAACACTCTAGCTTTCGGGCTGTCCGCAAGAAGGAATGGCCTACCTTTTAGGGCATTTATATAACTACTCTCTTTCCCGTTAAAGTGTCGTCGATGACTTCTGATCGTTTAAACAGTAACTCCCTAATCTCACTGGAAAGACCGATAAGCTCCTCTATAGAGATTTGTAACTCCCTACCCAGGACTCTGTTCAGTATCTCTTACGGTCCGAGCGAGCTTTAAGGCGGTCCTCAGAGTTTCTCTTTTCTTTCGTATTCTAGTAGTTTCTTCAACAACTTCCTTCTTTTGTTCACTAGTAGCTCGTACACACGGAGCCTTAGGCTTGTGTCCATATCTCAATATCCTCTTCTTCTAAATCGGCATCACTTCCAACCTGGCTTCCTTTTAGCACTTTAGGTAATATATACTTCTTTTCTTCATTTCTCCGTTTCTTCATCACCTTTTTTAATTCGTCCACTTGTCGTCCTTTGGATCCTTTTTCTCACTTCGGACAGCTCTTACCCCAGCGCCCTTAAGCCCCTCTAGTCGGAGTCTTCTTTAGAACTTAACTCAGAGTCGACTTCATTAGATACCTAATACGCTCTTAGTACGTTATTATTAGACGGTTTCTACATCACAGTCACTAGCTTCGGCGGCTCCTCTTCCTCCACGCGACTTAACTACTGTTGTGACTGCTGCTGCATCCCCCCCATCCCTTCATACTGCTGTCTGTTAATAGGCTGCTAAGGCGAGGGGCCCTACCCTCTACTTCCCATCCGAAGGTTGTTTTGTTACATAACTTGTTCTCTCTCGGTCGCACCTCTATACTTGAACATTACTCTTGCTCCCGGTGTGTACGGTCCGACTGCAATCTTATTATATCATTTATATAGCAGTACCCCGCCTAGATGTCCTAGTGTAGCATTTCGTATTCCCTCTTAAAATATCCTCGCCCTCCGTAGTAGTAGTATCTACTCGATCCCTGACCATTCCTGCTCATCATTGCGTTGAGATTAGATACTAGGGTTTCCCAAGTTCGAGCGTCTTACTAGCC
>VJWN01000047.1:0-10667 GCA_007644065.1 Margaritispora aquatica | reverse complement strand
GGACCAATCGTACAGCCAGCTCTTTCGATATCAACCAGCACCTTACTTAGGTTTTGCAGGTAGAGGAGAACAAATTTCCGTATCCCGGGTACCACCTCCTCATCATTAAACCTGGAGTAAGGGCTTTTACCCCGACATCGTCCACGAAAGGGAAACATATGTTTAGGATATATTCACGGAGAATCGTAGTTACGATTCTACAGAACTAGGCTACCGAGTTTGTCGCTCCTTAAGGCAATGTCGTCTAGCGTAATAACCCTAAAGGCGTCATAATAGCCGTAAGATCTCTACTTGTTTTAGCCAAGTCTATCTAGTCGTATCCTAAGAAGAAGTCGATAAGGGAAGCAATAGCGCACCCTACAAATTCTTCCGAAAACTCGTCGACAGAAGGTAGTAGATTCGTATCCCTAATAGTAACACTGTTTATTTTCATCGCTACGTTAATAAGCCTGTATTTATTTTCCTTCTTTTTGACCAAAAACTAGGGATCCTGTAGGGCCCATAGCCATACTCCAGAACACCTCTGTCCAGTCTGTCCTGCACCATCTCTATAACGATGTCTCTCAAGGATTTAGGTACAGGGAATCCAGGTTCTTGCCATACTTCATGCTCAATAGTTCGAATCTCCTGTAGAGGCGCCACTTCAGGTTTAACTTTCCTACATTCCAAGAAATCGAAGGCAATAGCTACTTCCCGATAGTAAAGCATCTCCTCTAGCAACTCTCTCTCCTCCTTCGTTAGTTCTTCTCCCACTACCAAGGTATTTAGCCGCTCCCGCGTTAGTCGTTGTCCTTTCTTTAGTGTCGAAAATTTTGGTTCAAACCAATGATTATACTTTCCAATCTACTCCGTCCCTTTTACGCCCTAAATGGCTTTCGCCCTCCATCCAATTTCTCCTCCCGGGTTAGTCCCGTCCGACGTCCCCAGGTTTACGGGTGTGACTTTTACAGCTTTTCTTTTATATACTACAAACACTTTCCCCTTTTTAGTAAATCCAGCAATCAACTTTTAGGCTGCCCAGGTATATCTTGTCGTCCAATAGTAGCGCCCGGGTCCCCGTTTAGATTCGTTCTCACCCGTACCTCGCTTACTTAGCTTATTTCTTACGCCCAGCTCAAGAAATATCGAACTACGCAGACTTCCAATTCTACCTTCTCGTATCCCAGATTCCCCAATAAACTCCGGGCTTCCCATAACAAATAAAACCTTCTTACCTACCTTTTTCTTTTCCGGGGTTCGCTCTCTGCCAGCCCTCTCCCCGCTCAGGACGGCTAATCTTCCCCCGATTCCCTGCTCCGCTCTCCCGGAAGCTGTGCGACTCTCACTCTCACTTCGTTACCGCCTTTTGGGTCCTGCATCACGGCGTATTGCCTATCCTTCCTATATTCGTATAAAAGCCGCATAGTAAAGCTAAAAGGTTAACCGAGCAAAAGAGCGTGGTCTCCTTCCTTTACAATATAGAGGTGTTGTAGGACTCGAATCCCTCCGATCTCAAGCTCGACGTTTTCACATATGCCATCAAAGTAGGATGCCTCCCCGCTATACGGAATTATTATTATACTATCATTCCGTCTAATTACTAGTCCAACGGATGTTGCCAGCTCTCTAGTTATAACATTCATTTCCGTACCGGTATCTAGCAGCGAGAAGGTCGGGTAGCCGCCGTTCACTAACACTCTAGCTTTCGGGCTGTCCGCAAGAAGGAATGGCCTGCCTTTTAGGGCATTTATATGACCTACTCTCTTTCCCGTTAAAGTGTCGTCGATGACTTCTAATCGTTTAAACAGCAACTCCCTAATCTTACTAGAAAGACCGATAAGCTCCTCTACAGAGATTTGCAGCTCCCTACCCAGGACTCTGTTCAGTATCTCTTACGGGTCCGAGCAAGCTTTAAGGCGGTCCCCCAGAGTTTCTCTTTTCTTTCGTATTCTAGTAGTTTCTTCAACAACTTCCTTCTTTTGTTCACTAGTAGCTCGTGCACGCGGAGCCTTAGGCTTGGTGTCCATTATCTCAATATCCTCTTCTTCTAAATCAGCATCACTTCCAACCTGGCTTCCTTTCGGCACTTTAGGTAATACATACTTCTTTTCTTCATTTCTCCGTTTCTTCATCACCTTTTTTGTATTCGTCCACTTGTCGTCCTTTGGATCCTTTTTCTCACTTCGGACAGCTCTCACCCCAGCGCCCTCAAGCCCCTCTGAGTCGGAGTCTTCTTCAGAACTTAACTCAGAGTCGACTTCATTAGATACCTAATACGCTCTCAGTACGTTATTATTAGACGGTTTCTACATCACAGTTACTAGCTTCGGCGGCTCCTCTTCCTCCACGCGACTTGACTGCTGTTGTGACTGCTGCTACATCCCCCCCATCCCTTCATACTACTGTCTGTTAATAGGCTGCTAAGGCGAGGGGCCCTACCCTCCACTTCCCATCCGAAGGTTGTTTTGTTACATAACTTGTTCTCTCTCGGTCGTACCTCTATACTTGAACATTACTCTTGCTCCCGGTGTATACGGTCCGACTGCAATCTTATTCATATCATTTATATAGCAGTACCTCGCCTAGATATCCTAGTGTAGCATTTCGTATTCCCTCTTAAAATGTCCTCGCCCTCCGCAATAGTAGCATCCACTCGATCCCTGACCATTCCTGCTTATCATTGCGTTGAGATTAGATGCTAAGGTTTCCTAGGTTCGAGCGTCTTGCTAGCCATAAGGCTACGGACCGCGGTACTGCCCTTAGGGGTAACCTTAATTTGCTACGCCGGGTGCGGGAAATCCAAGTGTCTGCTGCTTTGGCATACCTTGTAGCATAGCAAGTAAGAGTTTCTACATTCCTTAGACAATGTCCGATAGCTAAGCTTCTACCCTGCGATCCACTTGTGCAGGCTAAGGCACAACTAGCGGGGCTAACTTGAGGTCTAGAGCGACCGCCTCCCTTTTCTTTTGAGTTTGTTCAACGAGCTTCTGTATGTCCTTATCTGCTACTCTTGTTCCTACAAAGTCTCGAACAGTTTCATTCGCTATATTAATATCGATGATAGTTTTAGCTATCTCATCGAACTTGACCGTACTTAGCTACTTAGTTTTGACTTTATACTTCCGAATAACTTTGTCTCGAATACGCGTTGGGAGTCCGTTCAAAAACCATATTCCCCGCGTATATTCATCTAGGATTTGCTTCTCAGTAAGGTGTTTAGAGATAGCCGTAAACTGTCTTACATACTGTCTTAAATTATCCGTGTCTTTGCGCGGGGTACTTGTAAATGTTTCAAGGAAGCGTCTTGAGAACATCTACTAAAATACGTCCTAATCTTTATATTCAGAGAGTAGGGCACTCTTGAAACTAAGCCAGTCCTTCAACCCATACTTAGGCATATTCTTGATGAATTGTCCGACAGTAGTTTCGCAGTATCGCGGCAGCCTCTTCGTCATCTCATCATCCCCAACTCCATAGTCTGTACACAGCTCTTCAAATCTGTCCAAAAACTCTGTCACATTCGCTCCATCGAAGTAGGGTACTCCAGGAGCTCCCGCCAGCGACATAGGTACGCGGAAGGTCACCATTCTACTCTAATCTCCCATAATTAACGTGTTCCTCAGCGCTTCCTTAGGCTCTTGACTTGGTTCTACTAATAATTCCTCGGTCCGATCGATCTCTCCTACTAGTATTTCTTCGAATGAGATATAACTCATTAACAAGTCGACTACCTTCTGTACCGTTTTTACTATCAATGCCCATATACACAGCGTTGTCCACACCGTCTCTATTAGTACCGTCTCTCCCAAGAGTAGGAGTTCTTCTCCCCTCTTCTTTTCTTCCTTCTCTTTTTCGTTCCTTTCCCTGTTCTTTTCCTAAGTAGAGTATATATACTCCTTGTCTTTCCCTACCTTCGATTTATTTTGTCCTGGCCTTCGTATTTTCCTACCTACATTCGCGATTCTAGGTAAGACATTAATCTCCGCTCTCTTCCGTCCTCCCTACCTATCGTTTTCTATATACTCTTTTATCGCCTCCTGTTCGTTTTCAACTACAAAAAACCGTAACTAGACTAGTATATATATAGATCCTTCCTATAAACAAAGCCTCTCGTCGGGCGCCAATGTAAAGGCTACAAAACTGCTGTGCTACAGGGGGAGTAGTGTGAGAGGATAGGGTAGCACTAGGTCTATAACGCTCTAGTCTAGCACGTCTAATACGTAGGAAAAAGGGCCCGTCACATTAGTTGGGAAAGAAGAAGATGATTTACTATATAATATCGAGAGCTCCCTATAAAAGACCCATCCCATATCACGTGCCCTGATCAGCTAACAGATCAGGTGACCGGCCAGCCCTCAACCACTACAATAGTTTTATTAGTTTAAAAGCTTTATATTTAACTTAAAATAGTAAATACTATCTATTTACTAATAACTCTAGTTTTATTTCTAGTTCTATATTTAATCTTTATTTAATTCTAAAACTAGATAGTTAGTAAATTATATAAATAAACCAGCCGTTATAATAAATATCGGTTTTAAAACTTTTATATATTTTATAAGCCTAGACTATAGTATTTTTATATATATTATCGTTAAAAGTATATTTAAAGTACTATATCTACGATATTCTACGCTTTTTCGTCGTATTAATAAGCGTATATTTTATAAAAAACGTTTTTAAATTAATAATTTATTATTATATAGCGGTTTTTTAATCGTAAACGGTAAATAGATCGAAGATAGTATTTTTTTAACGTTTTAAAAGGGTTATAATTATCGTTCTATATTAGTTTAACTTTTTTATATATATTCCGGATAAGCTTATTTTAAGCCTTAGTACTTATAAGGTGACCAAACGCGTTAAAAAGAGTTTTAAATAATAATATAAATAGCGTAAAAGAGATTTTACGATTAGTATTTAATTTAAAAATAATAATCTCGTTATTAGAAACTATAACGTATAAAAAGTAAGGCTAGTAAAAAAGTAAATAATTATAATACAAGAATAAATATCATATTTAATTAAAAGGCGAAGGCGGAATAAAGTAGTAGAATTAAAAATTAGACTAATAATAAAATTTTATTTCGATTATATAACGAATGTTTAAAAATACTAGATCTATATATTTCCTTAAAAATATTAATTTATAATTTCGAAATCTTTAAAATTAGTAGCTCTAGTTTATAAATTAGTATATTAGTATAAAAAAACTATACTAACTTACTAATATAAATTAAATCTTAAGCTAATAGGCTTCTTGGCGTAGCTTATAGGCTCGCTGATTAGCTGGCTTGCTTACTGGCCACTCTGTCAGCCATAAGTAGCGGTCCAGGCTACAGGAATTGAAATAGCTCGGATTTCCCAAAAGCAAGGTGTCGAGACTGTGCTCGAGTTAGCCACAATTCCAGCATCATCATCTCAAATGACCAATATCCCAGCAGGAGTCAAAATTCGTATTGTCAAGAGACATGAACGCTCCGAGCTCTTCGCAGGAATCCCTTACTACGAGATAGACCTAAGCATGACATGCTTGGCTTCTAGTAAAATTCATGAAATTTACAACGAGAAGACTGCACCAGATTCCACGTATGATCCAAAGCACCGTCTGATGTGGATTCCAGGTGTGTGTGGTGGTGACAAATTACTGGAGGATCAAAGCCCATATGCAGCCGTGGTTCTATATTGGGACAGTTATATCCACGTCAACATGCACAAGAAAGGATTTGCTAAGCGTCATGGAGAAGATTTGTGCCGACGTATTAAGCGCATGAATGAAGACAAGCGTTGGTTTGATGCAAGATACTTCGTCGACTATCTCAATGAGAAGCTTGACGGTACAAGTCTGCGTATGACAGAATTGGAAAAGGCTAGGGTTCTGGATATTGGTCTGGTCACTGACCCATCAACACTCTTCAACTCCCACCTCACTGAGGTCTTGGTGAGTTCCTCTCCTTCATCCCTTCGAACTATGGATGACAAAAAGCTGATTAATTACAGAATTTCTGAGAAATAGCTTTGCAGAGAGTTTAGATCTAAGGCGGACTTGTGGAAAACCGCTTTGGAGGCCAACAATTAGGAAGATTCGATGTATACTGCAAGTGGTATGGAGTTCATGGTAATTAAAGGGTGCTACCAAAGATGCAGTACTAGCATGAGGAGTTTCGAATAAATTGGAGACTTCGAAGATTGGTAGTGGACATAGAGTAGGCAGTGTCTATCTAGATTGAGCAGTAGCTGGCTAGGTTTTCACAGTACAAAAATTGTTTGTGTACCAGTAGCTTTTTCTTCAAATTTCGTCTTGAAATTCAATCCCATAATTCACAGTTTAAGATCATGCATAATACAATAGGGTGTATGTAGTGACGTTCTAAAGAACTCGTTGCTTTACTGTCTATTAAGAGAGGAGAACATCTGTCTCAAAGCGCTATTCAATACAGGATCATATCTTTCTGGTATCTGATACATAGCAATCATAAGGTAACGTCCGTCCCTACGCAGCGAGACACCCATTGTACCGAGACAAAGTATAGGTACTTTACATTTAACCCTAGTAAAATCTATATATACATATGTTGCCCTCTTGTTTTTTTTACAGTTATGTTCTATAGCCAATTCTAAATATATTAAGATCTTTCTAGTAAGATTTTTATGTATTTTAATTACTCCCGGGTTTGATTTAAAGGATGCCTTTCTTTATCGTATAATGGAAGTCCTTCAATACAGCTCCACCACAGTATAGTCTTTAATTCTTATAATCTTGAAAGTTTATTCCCCGTGCTATATGTATCCCGTATTATAGTAGAAAACATTTTCAAGCTTTGTGGCTGTCTTATCATACAGATTCATTTGAATTCGCCACGCGGACCAGTACTTCTGACGAAGTTATTCACCGATTGTGGCGTGGCGTGCTGAAAGCTACACCCTCCTATAAAATCTAGGTCCCTAAATATCAAGTTAAACGATCAACAGCGATCTGTAAATCTGCTTATGTAATAAATTAATAAGCATGTGGCTGTGCCAAGGAACCGTATCGATACTGTTGAATAGATAGAAGGTTTTCTTAGGCAACCACCCACCTATTTGTACTCTGTCTCTCCTGCCCATCATTCTGATTCTAATGACCATATTCGAGATGAGCATACAAGTATCAAGTAAGCTTTGATGGAGATTATCCAATCTGATTCGGCGACCCCTTTGGTGCAGTTAGACCGCGGGTACTTCTACAGCGTTTTGTCTCGTAATGTCCACAACTACGAAAAAAAGCCCATGCTACTGAGGGTTGCCCTCTGAGATTCGATCAATTCCATCTCAAAAGACCGTGGGTCGCAAATATTGCAGTGAAGAACGGAAGACATTAGGAATAGTATACTAGAAGTCTATTATTGTTGTTCGCGAGGAAGGAAACTAAAAGCAGCGTTTAGTAGCTCTATATCTATTGGCTACAACCCTTATTTTTGCGGAACCTTCTGGAGCTCGCGCACGGACCTGGAATTCTGAGTATTTCGGCCAAGTACGGAGTACACACCGCCTTAGTTCACGTTCGTGCATTGCTAAGTACTTACAATACCATAGTATTTCTCAGCGTGGACGGTGCAGGCTCCCGCTCCAGACGATGGCCTTTGTGATCGCAGGCATCCGGACCAGGCTTGGCGCCGTTTGGCGTTTGCACGTTGACCTTACTCTCGTTTACCGCATGAAGCTCTTGGCGTGGGTCAAGACGATTATTGTACGTGTCTGTCCCAGGTGAAATCAAGCATGATCCTGACCATGTGATAGAATCCCACTATACTCTACAGAGATCTGGGCGAGAATGAACTTCGGGTCCTAGCACTGCAGCCAGCACTGACCGGCCGGGTAAATGAGCCAGTTCGCTGCGCACTGCTTCATGTATCCCTCGACCACGCACCCGAGTACAGGGCATGGAAGCAACAGGCAGACCCAAAAATTCATCCCTACAAGAAGACTCGCGCGTGGGAGTTATCCAGGGAGAAACTCGCCGATGGTGACCGGGTGTGGGATCGCTACTGCCGGTATGTTTGGGGTGACTATCTTGCCTTATCGTACGCCTGGGGATCGGATGCTCGTGACTATCGTATTATTCTAGACGGGCGTCTTGTGTCCGTGACCAAGAATCTCGAGTCCGCTCTCCGGTCCTCACGCGCGTGTTTAGTGGACGAGAACTCCCTAATCCGGCTCTGGGTCGACGCCCTCTGTATAAATCAAGACAACCGAGAAGAGAGAGGTCGGGAAGTCAGACGTATGCAGCGAATCTACGGTGACGCATATGCTACATTGATTCATCTCGGTGAGAGGTCCGACGACAGTGACATGGCTCTTGAGACGATAAATGCACTCGGGCCGGCCATAGAAGACGGATCTCTCTCTGCCAATTGGCTCCGAGCAATTGCCCGCGATATCTACCTAGGCAAGCCAAACCCAATGCAGGAGCCGGTGATCGCGATCTTCAAGTTGCTGTGTCGACCGTACTGGTCGCGGACCTGGATTATTCAAGAGCTGCTCATGGGGAGCTTGACAAACAAAATGGTCTGTTGTGGTGGCCGCGCAGCATCTTTGGAGGATATACGCCGAGTCCTGGAAATGATCGTTTACAACATTGAGAGCCTCATCATCATCACTGGCTCCCAGTTATATGGCGAGAATGTGGGATGCTTTGAAGTGGTAGTTGGTCTCTTATTGCGGCTCGGACGCGTAAGAAGACTCCTGCTTCTTCCGGAGTATAAAGAAAGCGTCGTATACCGTGACTACCTCTTACCTATACTTACTCTTGCACAAGCTGCGACTGCGACAGACTACCGTGATAAGGTTTATGGCTTGCTTGGTGTTTTCCCGACGAAGCTAGTGTCGGAGATTGATCGTGCAGACCAAAACTATGAGGTTTCGGCAAGTGAAGTGTTCATTCGTCTGTCAAAAGCCGTTATTGAGCTCTCGGGAGAACTAGATATGATATTTGCAGGCAGCGCCTTCCAAGGTTCACTTTCCCAGATGAGTCTTCCAACCTGGGTGGTGGACTGGACCGTCAAACGGGAACGATCTTTAGGGATGGATGATAAACTGACGGAGTGGTTTCTCAACTCTGAAGAGAGCGATACAACAGCAATGACCGATCTCACTCAGCCAGACTTAAGTCGAAAGACCGTCGAAAATAGCCTACCTCGATCAGATAATGGTAGGGCGGCTCACATCAGATTTTCAGAGGACGCCAGGTTATTGTTCTGCGAAGGCTTTTCTATTGGAACTATCAATGGCATTTCTGCTGAGGTTATAGGTCTCACAGCAGTGTCTAAAGCACCCGATTCTGTAGTCCAATCCCAGAATGCCTCTAACCCGTATCGGGATCCCTTGGAAGTATCCGATGCCCTCTTCCGGACTTTGATGCTTCATCCTCTAGCCAACAATAGCTTCGGCCTCTTTAATTTTCCCTGGTTCGGCGCCGAGGCTGATTTAGACGCCTATTCTGGCTCTGCATGCCATACGGAAACGATGTTGGAGTTCATTGACAAGATGCAAGAGAAAGGCTGGGACTCGGATCAATTTGTCGGTCGTGGCTTTGAACTATTTGAGGCAGCACGCCGTCGCTTTGGCATGTTCGCGGTCGGAGGTCGACCATTCAAAGACTACTTTTCCACAGATATACCAGATTGCCCTACTGACTTCGATTTCACGTGCTTCCTCACCATTGTAAACAACGTCTATGCGAGACGATTGGTCACTCTATGTACAGGCCATGTAGGTCTTGCTCCAGCCAGTGTTGTGTCTGGAGATTCGATCTATATTCTCCTAGGAAGCAGTATGCCAGTGGTCCTTCGCTTTGATAATGAGAGGGGACACTATATAGTGGTGTGCGAATGCTATATTGATGGATTTATGAAGGGAGAAGCTATGGAGGGATTGGATAGTAAGAAATATCAACTTCAAAATTTTAGTCTATCCTAGCCAAATTGCAAGCATATATCTATATAATATATACAGTGGGCCCGCTTAAATTTGAGCCGAAACGCGTAAAAGCGCGATTTTTCGTAAATCGATCACCTTTTTTTCTTTCTTCTATATAATACTATATTACCGTAACGTACTCCTTTATACGATACCGATAGTAATCGACGTTTTAGAGTGTCACGACCCCTCCTAGAACCCAGCGGGTTCCAAGGAACGTGACAGGGACCAGGAGAAAGCAGCGCAGACAAGCGGCCAGCCTAGCCAGCGGCCCCAGCCCGCACATCGATACCCACCATCATCTCACCAGTACTAACTACCCCTTAGCAATCCTAGGTAACCCTAGAAAAAGAGAGTAATAATAAAGAAAAAGAAAAGAAAGAAAAGAAAATAAAGAATAAAAAAAAAATATAATAATAAAGAATATTAAAGTATATAATATAATATATAACTAAATTAAATTTACTAGAGTTATTAAAGTCGTAATACTACTAAAGTTTAAAAGAAAATCTAGCTAACTTAAGCTATACCTTGTTAAACTAAGTATTTATATTAACTATAATCTTAATAACTTTTTTATTTAAATAAACTAAGTTATATTTATAATTTTATACTTAAAAAAAGATTATTTAAGTTTATTAATACTTATTTAAAGGATTATAATACTAAAGAAATTATAGATTAAAAACTAGATATAAAAGAATATTTATAAACTTTATTTTTTTATTAAA
>VJWN01000046.1:0-21349 GCA_007644065.1 Margaritispora aquatica | reverse complement strand
TCCGTTGTTTACTAGTTTATAGATATCGATTAATATATAGTAGTATTTAGGGAATTTACTATTTAGTAACAGATAACTAATATCAATAACCTTAATTAATACCTATATACGTCTAATACGTTGTTTATTTAGGGTATAATATAGCCTACGCTCGTGTAGCTCGAGGTTCGTAGCAGGAGGTCCTATTCCTAAACCTAACAATTATCTAGACGCTTAGGACCACCTTTCTATAAATAAGAATATCTTAGGTATTTATATTCTAAAGCTTTAGAGTTCTTATTATCCTTTCTAGATCTTTTCTAGTACTTAAAAGATCTAAAGAACTAGATAGGGTATTACTAAACCTAATTATAATCTAATAGTATATGTTATCTCTTGGCTAACTATCTTTTCCGAATATATTCCTTTTAGCTTATCGTGATAATCCGTAATAAAAATCGTAAGTAAAGGAATAAAGCCTTATAGTATTAGTATACTTTATATAAGGCTATTATCGTAAAAGTAAACGTAGACGGTATTCTTATACTATATCTTATAGTATTAACTTGTATCTAAGTAAAGAGAGTAATTAAAGGTCGTAGTATATTAAGGTAATTTATATTAGTATCTCTAAGAATATTCTAGATATCGTCCTAATAAAGTATAGTAATATTATATTTATTACCTTTAGATTAGTCTTCTAAGTATTCTAAGAATATATTTAATCTTAATACGACTCGCCTTTATTCGTACGATCGTAAAAGGCCTTTAAAAGGAATTTATAAAGAGCTTCTATATACTCCGAGTTCTATCTATTAAATACCCCGAAATGTTTAATTAATTTAATATAATAAATATAAAGTAGAATTTAGGGTAGTTCTAATAAACTTTATCTACCTTATCTCGTAATCTAAATTAGTCGAAAACACTCTTTGTATTCTTAATACGACTTAATACTAAGCTTAAGTATTTAAGAGTTTAGTTATCGTATAATTTATACTTAGCGATAGTAACGAAATTAGCAAGTATACAAGTATATATAATAACGTCTAGCTTAAGATATAATAGTAGTAGCGCGATAACTAGCAAAAGAATCCGTAGAGCGTCTTTATCCTCTAATCTAATCTATTATTAGATTTAACTAAACTTCGAAAAGTATTTAAAGTAAGTATAAATAGGGACACTTAAAGCGAGTGTCTAGCTAAACCGCTCTAGTAGATTCCTATAGAATACGATAACCCTTTCGCTTTATCCTTATCCGATATATAGCTAGGATTAGATCTATAATTAATATTATGTATACTTAATTAGGTCCTTAACCAGCCTCTTATATAGCTAATATAGTATATAACCCTAGATAGTCGTATATATTAATATATATACCGTTATCTAAAATTAATATATTTATAAACCTAGTCGTCGGATATTTTAGCGACCTTCTTTACTAAATACTATTATTTATTAATTTATTCTTTTATCTATTCGTAAGTATAGGGTAGCTATTCTTTCGTTAGGTTTTAACGTTATAATAAAGGAACTTAATAACGTATATACTATATATTTATTTTATAGTTTACTATTAATACTTACTCTTTATAATCAGTAATTATTAGTACAAGTATAGAATAGTAGCTCCGAGTATTCCTATTAACGTAGTATACTAGCATACCCTGAACTACTAAAGACTCGAGCTCTATTAAAGGTTAGTATTAGTATAATATACCTAAAGCTAGGATATATAGCTAAACTAACCTATAAGTATAACTCTTATCGACCTATATAAAGCTCTGACTTAATCTTATAACTAAGGTCTACGTCTAAGCCCTTTATAATAGTCTTATATATTAAAAGTAGACTAAGTAAAATAACGGAAGGGACACTTTATTATCAACGAATTTTCCGACTTAGATTACTAATAGTAAAAATATACTAGCTATACCGACTAATCTTTATTTATTTTATTAGTATAGTTTTATTTATTACTAGAATAAGGTATAATAGTAGTACCGGGTAGTAATTTTTCTTAGGTTTCTACTACTATTTACTAGTATATATCTCGTCGTAGACTTTCGTCTCTACTTTTCTATAGAATTTCCTTATAGAAACGAACGTTATATTAGAAGTAAAGGGTAGAAAGCCTAATAGAAATAGTATATATTATTTAATTAGACAGAAATTTAACGAAATATATAGTCGAATTACTATTCTTTACTTAACTTACGATCTTAATCTCTTATTATTACTAGTAGTCCCTTCTAGAATCCTAAAGGAATTATATATATATATATCGTATTAAATATATAAGATCTAATCGAGTAGCTATTCGCCGACTCTTAAGTACGACGAAAGTCAGGCTCCTTAGATAATTTTCTATAGTACTCTTACTTAATTTACTACGAGAAAACTAAGACACCAGACTCTATTCGTACCGGCTCCTAAACGGCCACTATTGATTCCTTTTATAGATCAAACTAGGCTTCCTTACCTACTCCTTTTATCTATATTACTTTTATCTATGATTTACCTTATAAGGATATCTTCTCTAGTATACTATTTAATTTATATCGTCTTCGTTTTAGTAGAGGAAGTATCTTTACTATACGTTATATCTAAGGATTACTAATAACGATAGCTATATTATTAAAGCTATATTCGTTCTATCCCTAAAGAGTATCTATTCTACTATCTAGCTCCTAGTCTAGACTATCGTTAGCTATATTACTATCTTTTTCTATTAGGAATTCTCGGTAAAAGTTTAAAGTTTCTTTACTACCGATAGGTATAAAATCTAATTAAGCTCTATATTTACTTATCGAATTCCCTAAACCACTATATACCCCCTCTACGTATATTACTCTACTTATAGCCGCTATCTATATCTTTCTAAATATTCTTTACGTCGTATAATAGTAGATATAGAAGTATAATATCGATACCTAGAGATTCCGCTAGTAGACTTAAAACCTCGTAAGTAGTGCCGATATAAGACGTCCTTACCGGAGCTTATTCTAAGTTCGTAAAAGGTAGAATCGGTAGAAAAATATAATACCTTTATATATATACTAATATACATAATGAGAAAATAACAATTATAGGTACAATACTAAGAGTAGAAATAGTACTAGAGATAGCTTAGAATATAGTTAATTTTAGTATACTTAAAGTTAAATAACTAAAATCGTAGTTAGTTTAGAAATCCGACTAAAGTTATAAAAGATCTTATAATATATATTTTAAAAAGTCTCTACGAGACGGCAGTCCCCTTAACGTACAACTTCGAGTTAAGCCTAATAGAGAATACCATACGCTAAATCTAGTCCTAAATAAGGTAGACTTACAAGAATACTATTAGTTGATACAATACTTATTTCTACTTCCTTACTTTAGATATTAATAAGCTATTATAGTAATATAGATATAAGACCTACCCTTTCTACTAGACACTTTGGTTTAAAAGCATAAAGATTAAAAGTCGAAAGTCGAAAGTCGAAGCTCGAAAGTCGAAGCTCGGATTTTTCTTGTACGTGCTTAGGTTATAGTTAACTTAGAGGGAATAAGGTGCTATAGTTAATTTGGAGGAATACGTACGTAGGTTATAGTTAATTTAGAGGAGTAAGGTGCTATAGTTAATTTGGAGGGACACGTACGTAGATTGTAGTTAAGTTAGAGGGAGTAAGGTGCTGTAGTTAATTTGGAAGGACACGTACGTAGGTTATGGTTAATTGGAGGGAGTAAGGTGCTATAGTTAATTTGGAGGACACGTGTATAGGTTGTGGTTAACTTGGAGGGAGTGAGGTACTGTAGTTAATTTGGAGGGATACGTGCGTAGGTTGTAGTTAAGTTAGAGGAGTAAGGTGTTATAGTCAATTTGGAGGGATACGTACGTAGGTTATAGTTAATTTAGAGGGAGTAAGGTGCTATAATTAACTTAGAGGGAGTAAGGTACTATAGTCAATTTGGAGGGACACGTACGTAGGTTATGGTCAACTTAGAGGAGTAAGGTACTATAGTTAACTTAGAGGAAGTAAGGTACTATAGTCAATTTAGAGGGATACGTACGTAGGTTATAGTTAACTTAGAGGGAGTGAGGTACTATAGTTAATTTAAAGGGAATAAGGTATTATAGTTAGTTTAAAAGGATAGGATTAAGATACTATTGTTTCCTTATCTTAAAACTAGAAGCTCGGAATTAGATAAAGGATTCTTATTATTAAAAATATATTTAAGTATTCTAAAGCTTAAAAATCTACTCTATTAGTTATTACTAGCTAAATTATATACTTTTTTTTAAATATTACTATAGTGTCCTTACTACTCTAATATAAAAAAGATATAAGTACTAATAGAAGTTAGTACTACTTCGATCAATATACTATAGATAACGAGGAGTATATATATTAGAGTATAAGTATAGAGATCTCGATAAAGATACGATATAATATCGTATACTCTAGCTATCGGTAAGATAGTATCTATTAATTTTAAAATTAGAAATAGTAAGGGTTCGAACTAAAAAGAAGATTACTATATTAACGTACGAAATAGAGATTAAGATTAATTGAGCTCGATTGAGCTTAGGAACGAAGTTATAGTGCTCCTTCGTTCTAATCAAGTTGTCTATCTATTTTTTAAGAGCTCTATTAAGCTTCTTAAGGGGATTAGAGTACTTTATTAGTACCTTTAAGCTAGGTTATATTAAGTATAAGATATAACTTATACTTTTAATATCTAAGATACTTTATAAATAACTAAATACTTTAATCTAAGTACCTATACTTACTAATTTAAGGTCTTTTATTTAATATACCTTCTAGATAGTACCCTAAAGGGTTCTAGTTATTTTCTCCTCTTTTAGCTATTAGTAGAGTCACGAGTTAGGTATTATATACGCTAGCGTAGCCTTAAGTTAGGTAAGGCGCTTAGGTTATATAAGAAGTAGGTTATAGGGCTCGCGATTCGCCTTCGCTAGCTCTAGAAGCTAGCGATTTACCTTTACTAGCTCTAGAAGTATATTAATAAAACCCTATAGATCTTTTTTATATAAAATTTCTTTACTAACTATATATATATATATATACCCTACTATAGCCTACCCTACCACTACCGCCTATATACTTTATAAAAAGTAGAAAAAGAAGGAGAGAAAGAATTAAAAGAAAAAGAAAAGGAAGTAGAAAAGGATTAGTTTTAACTTTATAGATCCGTAGATCTTAGCTAACGTGATCGAGGATACTAAAAAGGCTACTACTATAGTACCCGCCACGTCCGCTTCTATTACTACTACTACTAAAAGCTTTACCGCCGCCGTCTATACTCTCGAAAAGCGGGAGAAATTAGCTACTATACTTATAAGATTACTATAATCCTTTTTTTACGCTTACGTTAACCTAGTTCTTTTTAGAAAAACGCTACTACCGCCCTCGCCGTTATTAGAGAAGAGGAAAAGGAGGAGAAGGATAAGGAGAACGAGGATAATAATAATAATAATATCCTTACTATAAGTTCTTTACTAAGTTTGTCTAAGCTTTTACTAACCCTATCTAGGTCGCCTATCGCCCGCCCTACCCCTCGCGAGCTCGTATCTCGGAGAAGGAGGAGAAAGATAATAAAGATAGAGCTAAGGAAGAGGCTACTATAGCTATTCCGAGCCGTATAACCTAAGCTAGTAGCTCTCGCCTACGCCCTACTACCCTACGCGCTATTGCTAGTAGTACTCGTCGGACTCCCTGCCTCGGGTATACTCGTAGTACACTTGCTAGTAAGTCCGATAGGTACTACTATAATAACTATATAGGATCGGGTATATACTACGTATATTATTCTACTAGTTACTTGTACGAGGAGCTATTAAAGGCTACTCGTAGGCCTACTCGTACCTTCGTTATAGCGCTCGCAAGTAGAGTAAAGGCAAGCTGTCTATATCTTATTAGATACGTTATTCGTTTTACTCTCGAGCTAGTCTCTAAGGAATTAGAAAGCGAGGAGAAGGAGCTCTAACCTAAGAGCGTTAGAACCCGGTCCCGCGGCTCTACTAAGGCTAAGCCTAGCGCTAAGAGACTAGAGGAAATCGTACTTTCCTTAAAAGAGCTCCTTTTAGAGGCTTATAGTGTTTAGATAGTTTAGTATAGGCTTTATAACCCTAAAGTAGTAGCTTAGGAACGTTACCCTTAGTACTAGGCTCTATAACCTTAAAGTAGTAGCTTAGGAACGTTACCTATAATACTATACTTTCTTTAGTAGAAATTACTATATTTTTTAATAAAATATAATAAATAAGAGTTAATAAATAGCTATATTATACTCTAGCAAGCGTAGGGAGGTATAAGAGCTACTTATACAAGCTTCTCTACCCTTTTCTAAATATCTTAAAGGTTAAAAAGTACTCTAAAATACTTGAATTTTTACCTTAATAGGTTTTTTATTATACTGTCGGCTAGTATAACGTCTATAGAAAAGTATATAAGCTTAAAACTCTCTTTCTAGTACTTTTACTTTAACTATATATTATAGATATCTATATACCGTAGCTTAGTAGATATTCTTAACCCTTTCTTAACTACTAATCTAATAGTCTAAGTATTGTTATAAAAGATCCTCTAAGGGGCCTATAAGTCTAGTCCTAATTCGTTAAAAAATCGCTAGAGAGCTATTGTTTTTTCCCTACAAGTTAGACCTCTAAAAGCTCGGCTTCTATTATAAAGGTAGTTATAGTAGCTTGTAGAACTACTCTCTACCTTATTAGACTACTAAAAAGAGATAGAGTATACTTATAAGATAATCGTCTAGTATCTGAATTATTTATAAAAGAAGTATTAGAGGCTATTAAAAGCTAAGTATCTCTATTACTAGTATTGTACTAGATAGCTAGGAATCGGGTTCTAAAAAGGTACTTGATCACTCTATTTATAGCTACGAGGTACTCTAAGCTTAGATTAGTTAGGTAGTAAGAAAGTTAAAAAGCTATAAAAGCTATATCTGGTCAAATTATTATAGCTATATATAGTATTAATCTAACCTTTTCTTAGTAGTGTTTTACTTTTTACGGTATAGCCTACTACTCGTTCTTTATTAAGGGCTCGATCAGGAACGGTATAGTTAGATATATACCCGAAACGAGCTTAAACTTACTAGTTACCTTCTCGATATACGTATTATAAGCTAGCTATAGCCTTTTAGCCGCTCTATCTCGTATAATACGAATCCTTAAAAACTATTTCGAATCTCTTATTTCTTATAACTCGTAGGCCTTTTTTAGCTATATAGTAATCTTAGTAGTCTATTTCTCGTTACCTTTATAATAAAGTACTTAAATATCGTTAATAAAAAATATTATAAAGACTTTTTTATACTTGTTTAGAAATAGATATAGTTTCTCTTTTCTAGCTATTAACCTTATTCTTTTTAAAGTAGCTAAAAAATACTAGAACTAAAGTACTAGAGAGTCGTGAAGTCTATATAGTACTCGGTCGAGCTTTATTACCTTGCCGGGCTGCTTAAATCTATTAGGGAGTAAGTAAACTACTAGAGTACTCTCTATATCACGCTTAGTATTAACAAAGGTATTAACTATATTATACTATTTTATTTCTAGATCAAAGTAAATAGCTAGTACTACTATTACCTTAAAGGAGCGCGTTACGAGAGTAGCTATATATATCGAGATAATCGTCTTCTATTTTTAAAGATTATCTCTTACTACTATATAAGCTCTATACTTATTAAAGAATCTCTTTAAATCGACCTTATAGATAAATATCTATTTTAGTAGAATCGGTATACTTTTTACTTTACTTCGATCAATAACTTACTAGTAGTTCTTATCTTCTAGGTTTTTTAACTCTAAATAAGCGTCTTATTCAAAAAGCTTATTATATTTATAGCTTTTTAACTCTTTTTAATTTCTTAAAGCCTTTAAGAATTTATTTATATAATCCTTTAGTACTAGACTAGTGTCCTATACGCTCTTGTTTCTTAGAACCAAAGCCGCGATCACTACGTACAACGTCCTATACTCGTTTTAGAGCCCCGAGCTTATAGATACGCTCTAGAAAGTTCTTAACGAGCTCTTAAACCAGCTTTTCTCTAGGTTTTATTCGTTCCTTAGATATAGAACCTTTAGTTATACTATAGTTATAAATATAGTACCGCCGCTTTCTTTACTTTAATTAGCTTAATTACGTCTTTAGCGTACTCGCGATCTTCTACGGCTCCTTGCCGTAATCGCTAACGGTTCCTAGGCTAGTTGGCCTACTCTATTTAGAGCAGGACTTTCTACTAATCTTGGTACTATAATTATCGCCGGCGCTATAGCCTATATACGTACTATATACTCTAGATTATAGCTAACGTCTTTATAAGCTACTTACTCTTACTTACTTTCTAAAACGTGCTTACTCTTACTATAAGTACCGGTGTCTCCTCCTTATAGTCCTAGTATACTTTTAAGAGTAAGAGTTAAATTAGGAGACAGAAGGCTATATACTTACGATTTAGAAGTTAAACCTCTTTTTATTACCCTCGAGTCCTAAGACTTAAGTAGTTCTATAGATCCTAGTATATTTATTTATATATTAATATTCTTTAGAATAATAATATTAATACTTTTTATAAACTTTTATATATACTTGTCTAAGCTTTCCTTTCTCTTTTCGTTATTCTCAAGTATTCCTCTAGCGTCCTAGAGCTTTTCTTCCTTTATTTCAATTGTTTAAACAGTACTCTTAGTAATTTCTAGTAGTTAGCCTTCTACCTTTTCTTTATTTTAAAAATAAAGTATATCTTTATTAAAACTAATGTTTTAAATAATAATTACTTTTTAAAGTATTAATATTTATATATAATATATATTAAATACTATATAATTAACTAAGTACTTTATATAATTTTATAAAATTATTTTAAACTTTTTTTTATTTATTTTATTCTTTTTTTATTTAATTATAAGGTATACGTATACCTTATATATATATATACTACTTTAATCTAGACAAAGGTCCGCGGTAAGCTCTTGAACGAGTACCAGGTTATACTATCAGAAGTACTATTAAAACTAACTATCTAGCTTTTCGTTTAGGGATATTATACGATAGGTACAAGACGGTAATATATTATAAAGATATATAGCTACTAAAGTACTTTCCGGTTATAGATTTTATAGTAGCTTAGCTTTATTTATTATTTTTATTTCTTTATTTATAATCTCTTATTTTATACGTTTTATATCTTTATTTAGTTTGTACGTATATATTAGTACGAGTTTAAAGTCTATACCTTTTTACTTTATTTAATCTTAATAAATAGTAGTACTAAGCTCGTTAATAAAAATAATACTTTTATTATTATTTTATTTAATTTTATAAATAAAAAGTTTAAATTAATATTTTATTTAACATTTAAAGTTTTAAAGAATTCTTAATATTTTTATTTAACTTTTATATACTAAATAAAAACCAAAAAGTTTTTTATTATATTTATTTTTTATTATTAAAAACTAGTTATATTTATTATACTTAGAAATATAATTAAATAAATTTTATTAAATATATTAAAAAAGTTTAAATAAATGATATTTTAGTAGTCTTTTATTAATAACCTACTTTATATATATAGTAATATAATATTAATACTTAATATACTTTATACTAATAATTTTAACGTTTTTAATGCTCTATACTAGTATTTATAAAGCTTCTAGACCTAAGTATTCTATTTATATGTATTATTTCTTTTTAGAATCTTCTTTTAATCTTATATAATTATAAGTTTTTTAATATACTTTTTTAATATATCTATAAAACATTAAAAATATAAGTATTATATTTTAATTAATATTAATTAATATAAAAAAATAAAAACTAATTTTATATTTAAAAAAAACTAAGTTTATATAATATTTTAATTACTTTAATAATATATTATTATTTTACTTTTTATAGTATAAAGAGTAGTTTAGTCTACTAAACTATATACTTATTTAAAATAAATAAGCTTTTAAAATAATATTAATATAAAAACTTTTTATTATAATTATATCCTTTAACGTTAAATCTTAAAAAAGTTTTTTATTAGGTTTATTAAGTATGTTTTTAATAACCTTAGTACTTTTCTTTAGAATTAGAATACTTTAAGTACTAATATTTATATAATCTTAAAAATTACCTCTTTTAAAAGAGTCTAGTATGAGCTTAATAACTAAGTTTACTAAATAAATAGTACTGTAGTTGTCTAGTAAGGTACTCTCGGTAAAGGGATAAGCTTCGTAACCTATTATAAAGTAAACATTTATATAGTTAAACTTTATAGAAAATAGTTTTAGGTTAATTACTATTATAGTAATATTAATAAAGTATTTCTAAGCTATTCCGGGATTAGCCGAGCCTACCAGTGTCTTTAACTTACTCGGAAGCTACTAACCTTACTTAGTAATATATTTATAAGCTACGTTATATTATTTATTTATAACTCGTTTCTAAATACCTTTTAATTACGATTCGGTTAGTTTTCTTAAGAACTCTTAATTAGTTAATCTTATAATAACTAGTTCTAGTATACTATACGACTTTACTAGCTACCTATAAACGCCGCTATTACCTTCCTTATATAGATAAAGCACGCGATCTTTATATTACGATCTCGAACGAGCGTCTTAAAAGTTTCTAGAGTTTAATATACCTCCTAGAGTAGTAAATACGGATAGGCCTTGTTTTAAAGATATGTTTTTATATATTAAAGTATAGAATAATAGTTTTAGCTACTTTAGTATTTTATTTAAGAGCCTTAACTCGTCGTTTATAATTAAAGTAGTTAATTCTATACTCGTCTAAGCTAGGGATAGCTTATATACTACTTGTAGAAAGTCTCGACAAGCTAGCGGACCTAAGGTTTCTAGTAGGTCTAATACTAAGCTCTACTAGTATACTAAGAACCACGTATTATACTATACTAACGGGCTAATTCGTTCTATTTTAGTACTATCGAGCGCTGTTTTATAGTTTTCCTTTACCGTAATTTAGACTAAAGTATTCGAAGGTACTAGGCTTAGCTAGAAAGAATATATAATACCTTATATACTAAAATCCCTAGTATTAACTATAATATAAAAATATAGTTCTAAGAGCTTTTTATTTACTAACGAGTATACTTAGTTATATATAATCTAATAATAAGTTACTAATATATTCTATACTATATTTTAAGCTATCTATTATTTATAGAGAGTATTAAACTTCTTTTTAATATCTTTATAAGTAAATAGTATAGTTCTAGGTCGTCTTTTAGATTAGTAAAGTAGTTTAGCTAACTATACCTACTCGTTATCCTAGATATAAGCTACTACTACTCTTTTATTATTAAGTTCTTCTTATAGCTCGTTAATAGACAGAACTAATAGAGGTTTATTTAGGATTATAATAGTATTATCTACTAATAGATTAACGTATTCCTATACATTTCGAGCGTATACTTTATATTAGAGGGCTAGAAACTACTAATACTAGTTCTCTTTACTTATTAAAAGTATATAAAGTACTATTAATATATTCTTAAAAGCTATTCTAGAGCTTTTAGAAAAGTTTTTCTAAAAAGATTTTTAAAAATAATTTTTTTAATCTTAATTTTAACTTAATTAGTTTCTTACGTAGATTCTTAAGGGTAAACTAGGCTTATAACTAACGTATAAAATAAAGATTAAGATTAATTAAACTCGATTAAGCTTAAGAACGAAGTTATAATACTCTTTCGTTCTAATTAAGTTATTTATCTATTCTTTAAAAGCTTTATTGAGCTTTTTAAAGGGATTAGGGTGCTTTGTTAGTACCTCTAAGCTAGGTTACATTAAATACAAGATATAACCTATACTTCTAACGCCCGAGATACCTTATAAATAACTAAATACCCTAATCCAAACACCTATACCCACTAATTTAGGGTCTTTTATTCAACATATACTTTACTAGAAATAGAGACTCGGGTATATATAAGGATACTAATAGAGAATATCCTAACTAGTCTTCTATAAATACTAGTATTTTTTATTTATATTTCTCGTCAAAGTTATTTTTTAGCTATTTAGCCAGAAAAGTAGTTAAAGTCTCGTTAATATATATTATATTATTATCTAATAAAAGAGAATTTCAAAGTTATTAATAGTATTCTAGTATAGATAGAATATAAAGAGAATTAGATTTAATAAAACTATTTCCCGAAACTTAATCTTTTAAGTTATTCGGATAGTTCTAGTCTTTAACCTTATTAATAGTAAGTTTCTAATTATATAGATTAAAGCCTTTTCTTTTTTAGATCGATATAAGATTTATTTTTAAGAATAGTATATAGGAGTTCCTTTACTATTAACTTATAAAACTTACCGATACTAAGGAGATAATAAACCCGTAGTCGTCTTAACCGCTTTTTCTAGTATATACTAGCTTTTAGCCTTATCCGTAATATTAGAAATCTAAATACTCTAGTTATAGTTTAGTTAAAGGGCGAACTATGTAATTACTAAATATTTATTACTAGTCTAAATAGTCTAACCTGCTTACTAAGTAGAGATTTATAAATTACTTTCTAGATAAGACTAAATTATTAGCCTCTACTTTAATACTTTCGAAAAGCTTATATATATATATAGTAAAGGTATCTCTATTAGAGATAAAAGGTAAAAGCTAAAACCAAGACTATAAAGTAAATTATATATTATAATAGTAATTTACTTTAATATCGTATCTTAAATTTAAAAGTAAAAAGAAAATTAAGAAATAATTAATTTATAAGTTAGTTTTTAAAAAGAGATTAGAGAAGTTAGTTTTAAAGTATATTTTTAATAAAGGTATATAATTAAATTAGAATCAACTATATAAATCTAATCTTCTATATTATAAGGCTTTATTTACCTTAGCTTTTCCTCTATTCTAACTTAAATTAATAATTCTCGATATATTGTATTTCTATACTATCTTGGTCGTTATTCTCTATATAATTATTCTTTACCCTACTACGTAAAGATAAAAGTTAAGCTTATCTTTAGTCTTGTAATAGATCGACGAGTTAGATCGCTTTTATTTAATAAGACTTTAAGTTCTCTAAAATCGTATTAACTTTATAATCTATAAACTAATAACACCTAGTCCTACTATTATAATAGCTAAAGAGCACTTAATTAATATAACCTTATATACCCGCGATATCCTAATACTATTCGACTATATTTTTATATAAATAGATCTATAAAATACTAATTAAGGTCTTATATTTTCTATAAATTAATCTATAGTTTTTCGAGCTATTTAACTTTTTACAGATAAATAACGTATAATCTCTACTAAGCGAATCTATATGTATTATCTTAACTAGTTTAAATTAATATAAAAGCTTAAGATAGAATTTCGTATTAAGTTTATACCTAAGAATATTAAGCTTAGTTAGATTTACTTACCGCTAGCGAATAATCTACTAAAGGTATATAACGAGATTATAGACAAGTCGATATTTTATAATATAGTCGGCGTACTTTAGTCGTATACTAGTAGTAAGGTCCGCGGCGCTAAGCTTACTCTAGTTATATAGTTCTCTAGACCCGAAGAGCCCTTTTACCGGCAGTTACTTTATAAATCCTTACCACCCGCTCGGGCTATCGAGCCCGCTCCCTTATAAGCACCTCGTACAGCGTCTTAGCTTAGTAGAGAAATCGTAGTAAAGGTTCGTCTAGTTACAGAGAATAATCTAGAGAAGTCCGACGGAAAAACTAAGAAGGATACTATACTAGTATTAAAGGAGGATAATATATAGATACTTTAAAGAGAACTTATAGCTAAGATTATTATACCTTTATAAGAAGGTACTATATAGATACTCGATATAACCCCCGTAACCAAGGTTACGCTAGTACTAAAAGATAATATATAGATATTCGATAGAGAACCAGCGACTAAGGTTACTTTATCTATAGAGGATAATTTAGAGAGGCTAGAGAGAGGTATCAAGGAGAATATACTAGTATTAGATAACGAGAAAGAGTCTCCTAACTAGAGTACTATAGCTAACGAGGAAAAGTCTCTTAACTAAAGCGACGTATCTAATAGTAGAAAGTCCCTTAACTAAAGTAACGTATCTAATAGTAATTAAGATAAGAGTTCGATAACGGCTCTTAATCCTAAAGTAAATAACGATATTAGTAAAACGTATTTTAATATTAATAAGTTATTAAAGAATTTTAGATATAAAGATAATATTCTTTTAATATAATAAAAAAATAAAAATAACAAATCTTTTTAAGATTAGTTAAGTTAGTAGAAATAAGTAAAGGCTAATAAGGCTATATAGAGGTATAATACCTTTAGTACTATACTTAAAGTTTATATTAATATTAAGAATCTAGAATAGTATAGAATATAAATATAAAGATATATATATATTTTTTTAAAGAGATTTAGATAAATATATATAATTTCTTTTACTACGATCCTAAGCTCCGACAAGTAGAGTATAGTATTACTATACTAGGCCTCCGTCGTAACCTATTACTTGTATAAGTATATATAGTGTACTAGGCCTTACGTAAATTTAACGGAGTAGAAGGGTCTATATTTTTAAGATATATTATAGGGATCAGGAAGACGATAACAGTATATACTATTTATTATATCTAATACTAGTTTAACTATATATAGAATTATATTCTTAGTTATAAAGACAAATACCTTTCTTATAACTTCTAAGATATAACTACTATATACCTAAGTAACGATACTATATTATAAAAGTATAGCTTTGATTATATATATACTAAAGGTAGCTCTATAGGCTTTATAGCTCTATACTATAGTTTTATATCTGTCTTCGTTCTTTAAAATCTTTTAAATATATAGTAAAAAAAAGCTAAAGTATACTTTCTAGTTATAAAGGTAAGTAAGGTTAGTAAATAAATAGACTATATATTTGTTAAGGTATATAGCTCTAAGTTCGAATAACTAGCTAAGGTTCTAAACTTTATTAGAGCTATAAAGTATAAGTATAAAGACGTAAACAGTATTCCTTAACTATTAACGCTAAAAGTATATTTTCTTAATAGTAAGTTTATAGTTATTACGACCTTCTATTTATTTTAGTGTAAGGTTCTAAATCCGTTATAAAGATCTCGGCGATACGAACTTATCTATAAGCCTAAAAAGAAAACTAAAAGAAATAGAGTAGGCGTGATTACGAAATTTATAACTAAGGAGAAGACGATAACTTATAATACAAATATCTATCCTATAGTAGTTATTGTTCTCTAAATCCGCGATAAGTTTTATTTAGAAAAGAATACAACATCCTCGTCGCTTACGGCTATTAATGTATTAATAAGACGACAAGATACGGCTTCCTTTTCTATCCGCTTTTATTCTATAAATAGTACGCTAATTTATACTAGGCTAGGGGATATAGTATATTATATTAAATATATAGTAAAGTAGGTATAAAAGAAAGACGAAATGTTACGGAATTAGATATATAATAAGATTATAGAATTAGATAATACGTAGAACTCCGGCTATAAAAAGCGGACGATTTATCCCGAAGATATAACTAAGACGGTAACAAAGTTCTAGCTACTCTATAAGCGGCTTATACTTAGGTTTATAACCGAGTCTAATTTCCTTAGTACTAGCCTTATCGTTAAGGTTCTACTAAACGTATATATCTTAGTAATATATATAAACCCTAACTAGAAAGCTAGGTTAGATAACTCCTATAACGAAAAGGATACTCGGATTAAAAAAGCTAAGGCTATACATAAAGCCTAATAGCGAGTAAACTATTATAGTAATATAACTAATTATACCTTACTCTAGTATAATCTCTCCGGTAGCTACTATCGGTAGCGACTCTATACTAGTATTCCTACCTTAATAGATCTTATCAACCGAGATAATACGCTACTAAAGCTAACTATATCTAAGTAGGTTAAAAAGACAAAGAAGTTATTATATCCCGATAAGCGATAAAAACCTAAAACTAATAGCGATCCTTATTATCGATTAATCTAAAGCCTTTCCGAATTATCTATAAAACTATATAAGTTAGAGTAGATTATTAAGCGCTTTAAAGAGAAAAAGAATACTAAAGAAAGATACGTCTATTTAATATTTACGTTATACTTTATATCGGGTACGTATATTATCTACTTAGTAAGTATATCTTTAGCTAAATATTAGTATTACTTATACTAATAGTATTAAGTATATAGTTTATATTCTAAAGATTTTTAAGAAGGAGATTACGTTTACTTATAAAGTAATAAGTAAACCTATTATTATAAAAGTAATAAGAAAGTTCTATAGAATAGACGTAGCTGAACTAATAGTAAGATACCTTATTAGAACTATAGTAATCTTTAGAACCAGACTAATATTAAATATAGCGATTAGATTAGGCCTTCTAAAGCCTAACTTTCGTCTATTAGCTATAGTATAGCTATATTTACGTTACTACTAGTAAGGAAATAAGAATCCTAAGACCTAGATATAGTAATTCTTAATAGCGAACAATACTATTAAGAAAAAGATTATTAAAGTTAACGATCTCTAAGAGAAGATTATATAAGTAGAGCTAAAAAAAGTAACGGATAGAGTTATAGAGATAAACGAAGATAAAGTTTAGAAGTAAGTAATATATAAAAGGGTATAAATAAGTATAATAATAAACTTTTTATAATACTAGTAATAGATCTACGTACTTATAATCTAATAATAAAGAATATACTCTTAAATATTATATTATACTAACTAAGTTATAAGTATACCTACTTATAGTAGACTAGAAAATAGTTAAATACTATTCAAGTACAAGTATACGTACTTATAGTAGACTACTAGATTACTGGATACTATTTAAATACGAGTATATATACTTATAGTAGACTACTAAATTACTTGATACTATTAAAATTCAAGTATATATACTTATAGTAGACTACTAGATTATCTAATACTATTTAAATTCAAGTATATATATTTATAGTAGACTACTAGATCGCTTGATACTACTTAAATATAAGAATACGTACTTATAGTAAACTACTAGATTGCTTAATACTACTTAGATATAAGAATATATACTTATAGTAAACTACTAGATTACTTAATACTACTTAGATATAAAAATACGTACTTATAGTAGACTACTAAATCGCCCGATTCTACTTAAATACGAGAATACGTTCTTAGAAATCGAGTATATATCTAGATAAGTATTAAGTAAAAATCTTTAAAAATCAAGTATATATCTAACTAAATATAAAGAAGGAATTCTTACTAACTAAGTATATATCTAAACAAGTATCGAAGAAAAAGCTTTAGAAGTTAACTACTAAATTAACTAAGTATTAAGAAGTAAGATTTATAAGTTAACTATATACTTAAACAAGTATCGAGGAGAAAGCCTTAGAAGCTAACTACTAAATTAACTAAGTATTAAGAAGTAAGACTTATAAGTTAACTATATACCCGAATAAGTATCGAAGAGAAAGCCTTAGAAACTAACTACTAAATTAACTAAGTATTAAGGAGTAAGACTTATAAGTTAACTATATACCTGAATAAGTATCGAGGAAAAAGCCTTAGAAGCTAACTATTAAATTAACTAAGTATTAAGGAGTAAGACTTATAAGTTAACTATATACCCGAATAAGTATCGAGGAGAAAGCCTTAGAAGCTAACTACTAAATTAACTAAGTACTAAAAAGTAATCCTTAAAAGTCAACTACTAAACTAACTAAGTATCGAGAAGTAAGATTTATAAGTTAACTATAAAACTAACTAGTATAGAAGGTGTACTCCTAGAAATTATCTACCAAATTAACTAAGTATTAAGAAGTAAGATTTATAAGTTAACTATAAAACTAACTAGTATAGAAGATACGTTCCCAGAAATTGTCTATTAAATTAACTAAGTATTAAGGAGTAAGATTTATAAATTAACTATAAAACTAACTAGTATAGGAGGTACGCTCCCGGAAATTATCTACTAAATTAACTAAGTATTAAGGAATAAGATTTATAAGTTAACTATAAAACTAACTAGTATAGAAGGTGCGTTTCCGGAAAGTGTCTACTAAATTAACTAAGTATTAAGGAGCAAGATTTACAAGTTAACTATAAAACTAACTAGTATAGGAGGTACGTTTCCGGAAAGTATCTACTAAATTAACTAAGTATTAAGGAGCAAGATTTACAAGTTAACTATAAAACTAACTAGTATAGGAGGTACGTTTCCGGAAAGTATCTACTAAATTAACTAAGTACTAAGGAGTAATCTTTAGAAGTCGACTACTAAACTAACCAAGTATTAAGGAGCAAGATTTATAAGTTAACTATAAAACTAACTAGTATAGGAGGTACACTTCCGGAAAGTAACTACTAAGTTAATTAAGAACTAAGGATATATACTTATAAGATTTTTAGTATTTAAATAACTAATGTATTATTTAATAGTATCTAACGATAATATAATAATAAAAGTATATAATTCCCTTTATATCTTTTATTCTCTATAACCCTATTTATACAAACTCCTATTAGTTTACTATTTTAATAAATAATCCTATTCTTAATAGTACGGCTGATTCCGAGGCCGTTACCTTCTAGTCCAGAACGCCGATTATTATTATAAAGTCTTCTATATTTAAAATTCCACGAGAGAGCTCTTTAGAGCTACTAATAGTAATATCTACCACTTAATATATAAGTCGAATAGATTAAAGATTAAGATTAAGCTAAGTATTTATCTACTTTAAGATCTTTTTAAATATCTCGAAGCTAAGGTACTTGTACCGGATATTATTACTAACGGAACCGCGACTCTCTTTCTTAATAATCGTAGCTATACTAATTATACACTAAGGTGGAACAGAATTAAAGAGCTCGAAATCAAGGAGTAACGATTCTATAATAAGCACGATTACTTTCTAGAAAAAGAGTAGTATATTAACGAAAGGTTAAAATAGTTATAAGGTAGACTAATTACGGATATAAAAGAGTAGTTTCCGTAGTAGACTAGATATTAGCTATTCGTCGGAGTCCTTATTACGCTCTTTATTATATAGAAAGAGAACTTTGTTAGTCTGATTAGACTTCTTTACACGCTTAATAGGCCCTAGTGTATATAGAGACGCCTTTAGAGACAGGGTTTAGTATCTGTCTAGAGGGATCAGGGTAGTAAAGTCTAATACGACTATAGAGGTAGCTATACGAGCTCCTCTAGCTATAGGCGTAGTCAAGGCTTGGTTGTCTCTAGTCTTATCTTCGCTTATAAGTTAAGTAGTCGCCCTACTAGTATTTCGTATTGATCGCTTAGCTAAGTATATCGATCTCGGAGCTAAGTAAATATATACCGATAGAAGCTAGTTCTATATCTTATCCTTTTATTCTATTATAGATATATTAAAAAGGAGTTTAAATTAGACGTAGCTAATAGACTTCTTTTACTCTAAACTAGCGTAGCCTTTAGTTTATATACCCTTACTTAGGACTACCGCTACTACTAACTTACGAGTATTACCGATATTAAAAGTCAATAAACCCGTAATTATCTTAACTACTTTTTCTAGTATACTCTAACTCTTAGACTTGTCCGTAATAGTAGAAATCTAAGTATTAAAATCTCGATTTAGAGAAGAGCGAACTACTTGATTACTAAATCTTTATTACTAATCTAAGTAGTTTAGCCCGTTAGCTAAGTAAAGTCCTATACCTTACTTTTTATACTAAATCGTAATATTAGCTCTTACTTTATTATTTTAAATAAGTTAAGGTACTTATATTGTAGGGGTAGCTCTACTATAGATAAAATCTTAAAGTAAGCTAAAATCGTAGAGTTAGTTATAGAATATAATTAATAGAAAATCGAAGGTAAGCTCTACCTCGGAGTATCGATCTCTATAGATCGAAGACTAATTAACTTAACGCTATAACGTATAATATAACGTAAACTTTATAATTATAAAACGATATAAGTTAGTATTATAGATCGATAGTTAATTTAGAGGTCGGTTTTATAGTATAGTAGAATTAAGGTTAGTTTCGAAGAGAATCTAATAGAAAGGTCAGTTTAAGGTAATTAGTCGACTTAGTTATATAATTATATTAGACGTAGTCTCGTAAAGCGGGATAGTTAATATTATAAGTATATATAGTATCTAGCAAAACCTTTCCGATATTAGCTTTTACTTTAGAGACTAGCTTAGCTACTTAATTATCAAGATCTAGATAATATATATAAACTATAAAATTATTTAACCTTACTTTTAAAACTATAAAAAAAAGTATATTAGCTTATATATTTCAAGAAAGCCTAATATATTCTACTAGGCTAGTGACCGTAATTATAGGGCAAACAGAGGTATTATTAGATAGCTATAGAGATTTTATAATATATATTATATTCTTAAGATATATTACTTAGTGTTTAATAAATACTATATTCGGATAGACCGCGAGATATATACTAGAGACTTACGAAAACTATAGTTATTACTAGGTAATTCGGAATTATAGAACTTTATAAAAAATATTATTTAATCTTTATAGTTTAAATATATCTATATTATCTTAGTTAAGGAGGGCTACTATAATACTTTAAAGTAATATTTAGATTCGTATTTAATACTAAGACGGTAGAAATACGTTCGATTTATATATTACTAGTAGAACGCCTTGTAGAGGGCTACTTTAAGATTACTAATAAGGTATAATTTATAAAACTATCCGTTTTCTTTATTTACCTAGATATATAAGGGGGAAGATTATAATATTGCTCGAGTTATATAGTTACTGAGCCCTAGAGAGGCTATTCCGACTAAGCTACATTGTAAACTATACTAGTTAATAGAAGAGAGATAGCTATAAATCTACGGATATTAGGAAATACTACGCTAGCTAACGGAAAAAGATAGCTATAAGTCTATAGATATAAGAAATACTATACTAAAAGGAAAAAAAATAATTATAAAACTATGGACCTTAAAAAATAAAGTTAAAATATTAGTAAAAGTACGGATATAAGTTCTATTATAGCTATAAACCTATTTTTTAAAGAATCTAGGTAATAAGTAAAAGCTAATAGATTCGAATATATTAGCTAATAGACTTAAAAAGGTTAAAGATAAAGCTTTAATAGATTCGGAAATAAGGATAAGATTCCTCTAGTATAGTAAGAGGATAAAGGGGACGTCCTTTCTAATTACGGTTTAAGTTAGTAGGAATAAGTAAAGGCTAATAAGGCTATTTAGAGGTATATTACCTTAAGTACTATCTATAGATTTTATACTAATACTTAGAACTTAGGATAGTATACGATATAGATACTAAGATCTATATATATCTCTTAAAAA
>VJWN01000045.1:0-24049 GCA_007644065.1 Margaritispora aquatica | reverse complement strand
TAAGCTAGTATAGCTAACACCGTTGTTTCAGTTGACCTGTAGGAGCCGGCAGTTTTGTTTGTATTGTCTAGTACATAGATAATACGAAAGGGCATACTAATGTAAAATAAGGGACCGATAACGGAGTTTGTTAAGAAATATACTGGCTGTCACTTATAAGTATCTGAATCTATAATCGACCGCCGTTCGATGACCCACAATAGATATACGAATCAGCAATATCCATGCTAGCCAGGCCTTTCTCTTCCCCTCTCGCTTGTGATTAAAAGCCCAAGGACTATTAGTAGCGACCTTCGAATCGCCTCCTCTCAATAGCATCCAACGGATCTCTCCTACCTTCAATACCGTAGCCAGTTATTGGTACGTGTTCGAGCATCTGAGTATCATTGTCGCTGCCATATTGATAAAGAGATACAGCCCTATAGCCTCTTTCCCTTACCAGCTTACAGCTTCCATATCACTTACCAAATTCCTGGATTCGGCCTTCTCGCAACTCTCTCCACCTTTACCACCAATACTTGTCGAATTCCTATTCAACCGCGACACGAAATCTTTGAGATAGCTAAATACGATGATAAGCATTATCGCCGTATACAAAGCTGTAAAGCCCGCCATTGATCGCAGGCTCCGATCTACTAGCATTTGTTTCTTCCACCATCCCGGGTTCCTATATACAAAGTTGCCACCGAACGTCGATGTTGTCCGTCGCAACGCGATTGATCTTTTGTATAGCAGATACTAAAGATTTGATCGAAAGCTAGTCCGCTGACGAGGTCTATTTTCATCCTCTCTATCCACTTCTCTTACAGTTTCAAAATCGGTTGTTGCTGCTTGGCTTGACTTGCGTAGGAATGGCCGAGTGGATGTATATTCGCCTGGTAAAGTCTACCGTAGTGGAATAAAGCTCATACTCTCGCTTGATCGTCGGTTTCTATTGTCTTCATCCGAGACATTAAAGGTTGTGGCGTCGTTTGAGCTAGCAAAATGGCATTATCATGCTCGTCCTAAGCTAACACAAGCTTCTAAGACTTCTTTTCTTGGCTTGGCTTGGTAAAGGTCAACATACCCAAGATCCACCACGGAGATATCAGTATCATGGCCCCACTCATTAAACAAACGAGAGAATTGTGCGTTGGCCATTACCGGCTGTCACTAACCTTAAACCGACACCGACAGCGTACAAGAACGAAAACATGACAGGAACAATGCTGAGGACTACATAGACCAGTTCTTTAGGGTTTGTCCTTAGAGGCTCTGCCCAGATAGAACAACATATCTTGATTTACTTATATTAACTTAACCCTTTTGTCTAGTAATTCTTGATCGCTTCAACATGCACGTATTCCCAAGCGCCGGCAGTGTCCTCTTTCCAGAACCAGATGTAGGTCTGGCATCGTTATGAGGCTGGACCTCCTGGCCTTAATGTTCATACAAGGGAAACAATTGATACCTGGTGGGGTGGTGTTTATATTGGTGGCCACAAGCGTTGTGCTAGTCTTACTATCGGAGAGTTAAAACGGCCAGGCGTGATTGACAAAGGACGAATGGTTGAAGCACAACGCGAATCAGAATACTATCAAGTTACCTTAGGCAAAGAGATCAGAATGTTAGTTTGATGACATGGATTCAATTGATGCATCTTTTGCGGACGACGGGGAAACCAGAAAGAGCACGCAGGGTCACAAAAAGGAGACATTCGGTGAAACAAATGACTGGAATGGAATGTCATGCGTCAAACTGCGGTGGCGAGGTCAACAACCGAAGCTGAATTAGCAGCTCTCGCGTTTCTTGCTTAATGGATGATCTGGTTCCAACGTTTCTTCGACAACATCGACCTCAAATTAGATCACGACCTCACGGCGTACTGCGATGACCTACCAACGGTCCGACTCCTCCTCACAGATTCTCCCAAGCTAGTTAAGAAGCTCAAGCATATCGACATACATTCACACTGGTTGCGGGAGAAAGTAGAGTTGAAACAGTTCAAGGTTGAGTGGATATCTGCGTCCACAATCCGGCTGCAGATGGCTTTACCAAGTCTCTGTCTCATCAGAAACACCATCAAGAGTTCTTGAAACAACTCAAATTGGTTGAGATACGCCATCTCACTGAACCCTCAGAATGTTGATTGTGGTGCTGAAAAGTTCAAATTCGGTCTACTATGACCCGGCTCGCCTTAGGAGCAGTACACCCATTCCCTTCCAGCGTAATTCTGGCATAGTTTCATTTCGTTCGCACTCTCTTCTCCTTTCGAGCTCCTTAGGTATCAATACAGCTAACATTGCACCCTCATCTATTGCCCAAACCATGAAATATGTACTCCACATTTCGAAAGCAAAAAGATATCATACAAGTGACTTCGACTCATAGGAAAAAGCGGCGTCTCTGGTCGCACATATGGAAAGTCCTCAACATGCTAGAGTTCCAGCCCTTCATATTGACTCGAGGACTTGTCCTACAGTTCTAGCTTGCTGGTGTCCGATACCAGCGGCGTCTCCTTGGCCACCGATGCGGCTGGTGCGGAAGCTGGATCACGTTTGTCAACAACGACGTCATCTTTCACCGAATTCCACTCCATCGCACACGCCGCAAGCAGAGATAGACCAGCCATCGCCACACACGCATAGAATGCGCGAGTGAGAGCCTGATTGTATATATCCCTTACAATACCAAGATCCTGGCTGCTTACGGTCTTTTGTAGCTCAGTAGCCCCTGCTTCTAGCACTTCTGCACTGCTAATGCTCGGTAGCTTAGTGCGGAAGCCGGTGACTAGTTCATTGTTGAGAATATTGCCAACCACAGACACAAAGATTGCCTGCCCGATTATTTGAGCGAATATCACCGCTCCTATTCCAATCGGGATATCTTCATCACTCAGAACAGTCTGTACGGCAACTTGTGGCAAGTCGGTACCAAGTCCGATGCCTGCTCCGATTAGGACGAGTGTTGGAGCCCAAAGGCGGGCAGCTGTATCTGCGTGAAACTGCGTGAACAAAGTGGCCCCAGCGATGACTGATATGCTTCCTAGAATCATGAAAGGCACATAATGGCCGATTTTGGAGACTAGAATACCTCCGGTAACAGTACAGAAGCACGTTGCTGCGGCTAAAGGTAGAATCATTACGCCAGACTGGAGCGCATCTGCACCCTTGATTGCTTGAAACCAAGTGGGAGCCTTAAGAAGGTGAGCTTTTTTCATATCGACGTGTCGATAGGTTACTTACATAGTAAGGTATTGTTTCGCTGCCTGCTACTATAGTAAAACCAAAAACTATACTAGTGGCAACGGTTCGCAGCCGGAGCACCCGTAAAGGTAGCATGGCTTCTTCCCCCTTCCTCCACTGGACGAAAACGAAGACTCCTATGAGCAGCGCCGAAAGAACCAAAAGAACGATAATTCGTGCCGATGACCAAGAAAATTGGGTGCCTCCCCATTGCATGGCTAACAGGAGACATATGATACCCGGGAAAAGGACAATAAGCCCGGGCCAATCGAGCCTCTGAACCTTTTTCCAAAAACTTTCAGGTCTTCGTTCTGGCAACTTGATTGCTCGAAGAATAAGGGCGGAAGCGATAAATGTTGGAACACCAATAATGGGATTGATAGCGAAGCACCACCTCCATGATGCTCTCGTTACCAGGACTCCTCCAAGTGGCGGACCCAACACAGTCGATCCCACCGTCAAGAGACTTACAAGGGCGTTAACAATGGGTCTCTGTCGTAATGGAAAAGCATATGCAATCATACTGCGACGAATAGGTTAGCCTTGACTCGTCATCTGATACCGACTAAGGTGTTCTCTCGTGACGAACCATAAAGAACCTGCCCAAATTCCCCCATCTCCCGATCCGGCAATTGCGCGACCGATGATAAGTGCAGTCGAGTTTTGCGCTGTAGCGCTCACGATGGAACCGATCTCAAACACCACAATCGCCCAGAGGAAACAGGCCAGGGGTGAGAAGATGGTATACGCTTTGCCCCATGGGAGCTGCGTGATGGCGCATGCCATTAAGTAGGCGGATCCATACCAGCCTACGTCGGCCAAAGAATTAAATTCATTGGTGATGGTAGGAAGTGCGGTCGACAGTATGGAGATATCCTACGTAGAGGCGGTGATATGTCAAATCAGGTTCAGATGAGGATGCGGATGTGGATGTAGAAGAAAAGAAAGGTTATACCAGCATGGGTAAAACAACGCTGAAGCCTAGGATAAAGCCAATAGCATAGCGACGATTTCCAGAAGGGTACTCTGTCGTTTCTTCCGTTTGCTCGGCTTCGGGAAGGTCGATGGCACGGCTTCTCTCTCTCTTTTCTCCTCCATCTCTCCTTTCCGCTCCGTCAATCTGATCCATCACTGTTGGGCGGCTGCATGCGAGTCGAGGGGAGATTATGGGGTCTGGGGTCGTATACAAGACATGTAGAGGGGAAAATGAAGTTCCAACCTGGAAGTTTTTCTTGCTGACCAACATGCAGCATGTCTCGGTGACACGTGATATGAGAGCTATTGCATCAACTGTCACGAGGCTAAGCGAGAATATTTGATTGGGTCAAGAGATGCAGAGATGCAGAGATGCAGAGATGCAGATGCTAATTCGCGCAAGCGCCTTCCCTTGTTCACAGGTAGATTTGGGTAAAATGCCGTTTGGCGTTCCGAGAACTGAGATAAGCCATGTCTCTCCCAATAAGGTAGATTACACCGCCCTCGGCACCATCTTACCTCAGTTACCTTACCTTACCTTATGTACTAGGATTACGGTCCACATGTGACTTACGCTCAGCCGATAGTGGCTTACTGTCCTATTACATCCTAATTCGGTCATCACAGTGATTGATGATTGAACCGATTCATCTTTGTGAACTTCACAAATGGCAAGTCGTACTCGCTCCTGTGTACGAGGATGAGGGATGGAAATTCGTTAAACGCAAGCTGAACATAAGCCTGTAGAGCTCCCTCGTTCCTTCCCTTCCTTGTCTTCTTTATCGTCAAAGAAATTTTTGTTTTCAGGTGACTTTGTTCATCCAGTTCATCCAAGGTAGATTTCGAAAGAATTCAAATCTCGTTAATCATGTCTACATGCGTGCGGTATCTTCACTTTTCCAGTACCATGTCCCGCTTACGCCCTCGGACACGAACATTCCAGCAGATCAAAAAACTTGCACCGATTCGCCGAGGGATACACGAGCTCGTACTTTCGCCTTCAGAGCCAAATGAAAAGTGAGTAGGACGTACACCTTATCTCATCGACGCCTCTTGAGCAGTCAATTTCCCTTTTCACCCCATGTGAAGGCTAACACAACCGAAACTTTCCTAGACTATACCACGTAACCTTCATCGACCAGAAGCACAAGCAACACAGCTTTGCGGCTTCGGTAGGTGAAAATCTGCTGAACATTTCCCGCAAGCTGAGCATAGAGCTGGAAGGAGCATGTGGTGGCGAGTGCGCGTGCAGCACATGCCATGTCGTGGTCACGGATGAAAGCTTCTACAACCGCATCAACAAGCCCGAGGAGGACGAGATCGACATGCTGGACACGGCTAAGGGCCTGACGAAGACCAGCCGTCTGGGCTGCCAGGTGCAGATGATGCCAGAGCTGGATGGCCTGGTCGTCAAGGTGGCAGTCTGATGCATGATCCGCCATGTCTAATAAGATGGTTACGAGGGTCAAGTTGAGGGTGTTCATCTGTCATCTATCTGCCTCTCTCAACTGGCACGACGAGGACGGAAGACTAGGAAGGCTTGACGAAGGATACTTCAAAAATACACCTTTATTAGAAAATAACTAAGATGACTAGATAGCTGAGCCTTTGTGGCGGAAGCAGCAGGATACGTTATGTTATGACCTGATCATGGAGTCCGTGGGGTGAATAGACATACAACGGTAGAATTTTGGGAGCAGGAGGTGCAATTAAGTGCTCCAGAAGGATTCTACCAGCAACACTGCTTCCGAAACCAGACATTGCATAACAATGCTCCTGACACCAAAACCTCTTCCGGCACTAGATGTGAGAGTGAGAGTGTATGGAGGATAGGGGGGAATTCAAGGCCATAAGGTAGTGCACGTGCAAGCTACAGTGCATAAGCGAACAGGGGAGGTTTGGCACACACATCATATGGAATCCCCCCTCTGATCTTGTATCTTCCCTCCATAGCTTTTAGTATTACTATCAAATAAACCTCACTCGCCTGGTTTAAACCTGTCGGTACAGAATTAGGGTGGGAATGGAAGTATGTCACGTGATAAATCAGATTAGCGAGATCAGCGGTTGTACATAGATAGTATTTGCTTTCAGAATATCTCAGAACAAGAAGAATACAACTCCAACCCCAACTCCAACTCCAACGATACAACAGCACAACGAGTGAACTCAGACGCGGAAGTGCCGGTCTCAGGAGCAGGTGGTATTCCCACAGAACTGTTCTACTCAATCCCCTGCACTAGATAGATGCTGTCAATATGAATATTAAGACACGACCTTCACAAGTGGTAATTCGACGTAAAGTCTGTGGAGACGAGTGCTTACCAAAGGCTTCGTGGAGGCTTATTTAGGGCTTGTCTCTTCTCGTACTAGCACGGAAAGCTCTGTAGAGATACAAGTCAGACGAGGAACCTCAACAAGAGCTTTCCTCTCTTTACCTAGTTAATCCAGTGCCTCTCACTTGTGCCCTTGCTTCCTACCGTGTATCGATTCCAACAGGTCATGCGCCCGGGTTTTGCATTTGGTATGAGTCAAGCCGGAACTCATACGATTACACGAACTCGCACATGTATACGCACACGCACACGTACACGAAAATGAAAAACAGAACATACCAATACGATCGATACCACCCACCGATCCAACACCACGGTAAATCCCGCCTCAGACAGCTCCGGGTCGAGCAACTGGAGACTGGAGGCTCCCGTCTTTCCGATGCTCAGCAGCATGGCCGTGCGAGACAACTAACTGGTACTGACTGGTTGAAGAACTCCACCTCACTGTGCATGTAAAGCACGGGAATTCATTTTTTTCATCCTCAAATCCCCCAAATCAAGTTGCGCTATATACGAAAAGAAAGGCACCGTGTTTGAAGAGAAGAGAAGAGAAGAGAAGAGAACCTTCCCACAGTCCGATCCACTGTGGCAAGTGGAGTGGTTCAAGATCATGATCATGACCATGATTAGAGATCCACCAGCCGAAAGCGATGCCAGAGTCAAAGCACTCGAAGCGGAGAAACCTGTCCGCTGTGTCTGGTACTGTAAAAAGCGTAGGGAAGAGTACGAGATGAAGCATGCTTCGCTCATCAATCATCATGAACCTGACCTCCAAGCAAGCTCAACTCGATGGATCGCATCGCGGGAGAATAACGGACTGCTCAACTGCCGAGGAGGGGATCGTGACGCTGAGGAATCACCACTTCAGCGTCACACACAGGAGAAGAGCGAGCAACTCTATATATCCGCTCATTCAACGCTTGGAAGAGGGATCCCGAGTGACGAATCCTTTGAAGTCGTGAAGCTTCACTCCCAAGGAAGCTCATCGCTACACTGCAATAAGGTTCGATGACACATACATACATACATACATGCATGCATGTGGGTGGGGGAGGGGGGGCTTTTTCATCGATGGTCTGCTGCGGCTAGCAGCTGCGTAGGCAAATGCAAATGCAAATGCGTCCGCCGCTTTCTTGGAAACACAATCCGTGCTGGATAAGCTCACTCACACTACACTTCTTGATAATCATGAGAAACGGGAATGGTTTTTCATTCACGAGAAGAGGGGGGACGGGGTGCCAAATTGGAAGGCATACCAGGTGAATGTGACACGCATGGACTCCTCTCCTCTCCTTACCTCTCCTTACCTTACCGCCCCGGATCCTTCACGTACCAACCAGGAGATTGACGCAACACCCTCGCCTATATAGGCCTGCGACAACCAGGATGGACGAAGCTTTCTTGGCGCACTCTGACTGACCGACCGGTCGGCTGCAAATGTGGTGGATCCAAGAAGCTCCGAGACATACCTACCTTAGCCTGCAGGTGGGTGGGCAGAGAGGGTGGATCTCATCTCATCACATCTCACACCCAGGACCCAGGACCCAGGTCTCGGGAGTTGGGATGCACTCACTCACCCACTCACTCACTCACTCATGGCGGATGTGGTCCCTCCCTACAGTGGGGTGCAACAAGTGAAGGACCCCCCCTTGCAACGCCAAGAGGCATATTCCCAATACAGTATATTTTCCATGCTGCTTTTCCTACGATCTCTATCCTTTAAAAGTATTAATAATACCACTACGAAAAGAAAACTCCCTTTAGAGGAGCTAAAGTAGTATATTAGATATAATATAAATACTTTTATATTTTAAAGACTAGCTACAACTATAAATAATAGAGTTGATACTCTAATACGGTCAAAAGGATAGTTTATCAAATATTATAATTGTAAAAGCAGTATAGAAAAATATACTGTATTAGGAATATGCCGCTTGGCGTTGTAAAAGGGGGGGGGTCCTTGACTTGTTGCACCCTACTGTACATACCTTAGGTACGTAAGATAAGGTTTCTGATCGAGTGCGGCTACGCTAACTTTACGTAACCTTAACGCTTCCGCTGCGGATCCTCCCGCCTTTTCCAGTACGGCATAAACCCACCTCGCCCTGTGGGGAAAATTGGAAATTCCCCGCCCCGCCTCACACACTTTCGTTGGATTTAGCACACGTTGTGTATGGCCTTCCCTCACGAATAAGAAGGGGAAAAGGGAAGAACAAAAAGGAAGAGTAAACATACATGGTATGAATATGAATATTCACGAAGTGTATTGTTTGTTACTTGTACGCGTACTTGCACTTTGCTTGAAATCCGTATTTTACCGACATTTTCCATCCCAATGCATGAGGATGGAAGGAGAGCCCTCTATATATATGATATATAGATAAGAGCAATAAAGCGTGCCAATAAAGTGCACGAGCTTCTATTTCAACAGATACAAGATACGTTACCAATGCTTCCAGGAGGTTGTATCCGACACAAGTAAGATTACTACTTCCACAGGTCGAGAACTTGCTCGTTGTGACCATGATAATTGTCACAGTCACGGGAAAACGATTTGTGTGAGAAGAATTCCATTACAGAAGTAATTCAAGTATCCAAATATCAATTGTAATGCTTTTGTGGAGTTAGCCTCCTCCCCTCTATTCTCGATTTCTTGTCCCTCTGACACGAGGAAGGTGTACACATCAACAAGCTTTTTTATGGAGACAGCACGCAGGGTGCACTGAACTTAATTTACACGAGAAAGGCACCGAGAAGACCCAGGAGTTGGTCCTTGCGCATGCGGCCTGCATAGAGCAACAACAGAATGGTAGCCGTCGCGACTTTAGATCGGTCATTGGGCTTCACCCCCCGATTCCCCTCGGTCAAGGCCATGACGAGGGTCCAGAAGTTTGGCAGCTTGGCTTGGAATTAGCATAACCGTCTAAATGGAGACGAGTCTTTGACTTCGTGTCAATCAGAAACTTACACCGCTCTCAATCTCTCCCCGTACAGCTGCCGACGCAGCAGATGTGGATGTGGATGTGGATGTGGATGGGAATGGCTCCTTGAGACACCCATCCACCAGCGGCAGGATCTTCTCGTCCAGTGCGGAATTACACGCCTTGGTCTCGGAAAGAAGCATGGATTCGGCAATCTTGATGATTTCCTGGTGGACCCCTCGGCGCTCCCACTCGCTCCACGAGGCTGTGGCGGAAAAGAGCTGTGCGAGTACGGCTGGCAAGCGTCGATTTCGGCTCATGCGCTGCTCGTTGGCAATAAAGGACGATTTGTTGAACTCGTGAATGTAGTAGCTCGCCGCGACTAAATCGAAGTGTTCGAACCCTAGCTTGGCGGTATGTTCCAAGATCGACTCGAACTGCTCGCTCTGGGAGAGGGATTTCGTCGGCCAGTTGATAAACTCGCATTGGTCGGAATCCGGAATTCTTGTTCTCGCTTGTGAAGCGCTCGAGGCCGTCAATTGTGGTGTGGGAGAATCGCTTAGCAGACACGTCTCACCTACATGTGAGATTGAGATGTCGTGAGCCCACGGCTCGTGATCCGGATGCCCCAGAAAAGCCAGATTTGCCTGGCTATTTGTCTTGAGAAACGTCCGATCTAAATGCGGCAATTTACCACCCCAACCTGAGTTTTGTAATGCTAATTTTATGGTCAATTCCAATACTAAAACTTGCTATGAAAATTAGAAGTCGGACAACATACTTATTGCATCCTTGTTCGCCTTGTCAACATCATCTCCCTCTTTCATACCTTGCTGGATTTGATCCAGCCTGTTAATAAGTTCATTTTGCGAGCTTAATATATCCAAGAAAAGCTCGTTGGACCTGCTTCTCGTGTTGCCTCTCATGGATTCGAAGGATGGGGTTAAAATATCTTCGCACTCGATACTTTCGACCGAAAATTTATCGTAGGTAAGCAAAGAGTTCACGTCGTCGTCACTGGCCCTCCTCCTCTGATCGTCCACCAGAGGACTCACTTGAGGCACCAGAGACCGACTTGTCTCATTTCGTAGATGTTGTTGTTGTTGTTGTTGCTGTTGTTGGCGTGACTCCATGACCGAGAGAAATTTATTGCCCACAGCAATTCCTGGCGACCTTGAAAGTGTACGTGCGGACCACAAGTGAGTAATGGCCGCTTCATCGGTACTCTGGGACGCCTCTGCGTCTTCCGATGCCAATCTCGCCTCTAACGCCTCCCGGCGCGCCTTCATACGGTTTCCTTGGATCATGTTAGCATACCGTCTCTTCTTCGGCTGTGAGTTAGGAGGAGTAAGGCTCACGGTATGTTCTCTGCGCCTCCCGATTCTGAACCTTTTTCTTCTCTTTGCGATCTTGCGTCTTTCCCAAGTCGACTTCATTGGGTATGTTCCGTAAATCTGGGAGGGAAAATGACGACTGGTAAGAAGCCTGCGAGAAGACATTGGAATGAGACATGATTATTTTCTTTCTTTCTTTCTTTCTTTCTTTCTTTCTTTCTTTCTTTCTATCTAGTGGGTGGTGGCATGGTTCGGAGAGGAGAAGAACCACCACCACCAAATAAGTGCCACCCGGATCGATATATACACCCAAGCCCAAGCCCCCTGCCGCTGACAGCCCCTGAACCTGTAGTCACTTGCTTGTTTCGCGGAACGGCACGAAAGCACGCAACGGCGGATTGGGAAAGTGCTGGGGGTGAAGTTTTGTCACCGCCTTGATTCTGCCTATATAAAAGTTCCAAGTTGTGTGGGCAGAAAGACCTCCATTTGTATGATTTGCATATTGCATGTTGTATGTTTGGTTCGGCTTGGAAGGCCTGTCGCTAACCCTTTAACCCTTAAACCCAAACCCTTGTAGACCAAAGACCGGTGACAAAACTTATCCCCAGCATCTCTGATTTGTGAAATGACGAGCTGACCATTTAAAACCACCTGCTCCTGCTGTGTCGCTTTCTAGTGAGCAAGGAAGATTACATCTTGAGCTCCACGAATTGGTATGTCAGTATAGAAAATGTGTATAGAAATGTATCTTTCGTACAACGGCACACTCGGCTGGAGCCTGTCATTGTCTTGTCTAGGCCCATCCCATACAAATTTGGATTGGCTTGCTTGCGTGCTTTCATTCTTTGAGCACCTTGTCACTCCGTCTCTTTCGGCGATACTCGTGTAGATCGAAATAGCGACGGGGGGTTTGCAGCATGACAGCCTGGAGAGCGGGGGGGCTGGGGGCCCGCGCGCATCACAGCCTGTCACCCACAACCCGCTTTGGCCACGGATCAGCCCGGATCAAGGCGGATAAATAAGCTAACGGTAAGACCTTACTACTCTACCCCCCTAAGAATAAAGTTTATTTAGTAGAACTACTTCCTTTTCTAATAAAGATATCTATAAGGGGTTTTGGCCAATGGAAAAGTTCGATTTTATTTAAACTACTCTTACCGCTTTCGTTACCGCCTTCTAAATATAGCTAACTATAAAGTTCGTTTGGTAGGGTGATAAGAATTAGTATTATAGGAATTATAATCTTATTAAAACTTCTCTTTACTATTACTAAATTATTTCTAATATCTATTTCTATATTGAAAGTTAAGAATTCTACTATTTTTCTACTACTTTTATAATTATATAATAAGTGGTTCTAGTAGTTTCTACGTGTTTTTTAATGGCCAAACCCGCTTATAAATAGCTTTATTTAAAAAGGAAGTAGTTCTACTAAATAAACTTTATTCTTGGGGGGGAGGGGGGTTGAGTATATAGGTCAGGTATCCTCCAATGACGTCCCAACCTGAACGTATACATGCAAATGCAACCAGCGCATCGAATGAAATGCTTCTTTAGGATCGTAAGCCCATTTATAGTGCTTATTGTGTAACTGAAGGAGGAATGTACGTACAGCTGTGCAGGTGAGCAGCTGTGCAGCTGTGCTGGTCTGGTCGGAAGATGGAGTAGTAACTCCGTACCAGAAGGAGAGGTATACCTTTTGTAAGTGCGTAACGGTTTTCATGGTTTCTGGTTTCTTTCTGTACTTGCCGGGTATGGCGTCTGGATTTCAGGTTGGTTTAGTTGGTGGTCTGAATGGCGAAAGGCTAAAGGCTAGCTGTCATCAAATTTCATTCCATGTTCATTTGAGGTTACAACTCGTCGAGCCAAGGAAGTGAATTTAATTTATAAACACAACACATCCAAAGAGATATCCATTTGGAAATATACATGATCGAACCTGAAGTCAGATATACACAATATCCGAAAAATATCCACCTTTCAACAAGCGACAAATGTTCTCCTAAGCAATGATTTTATGGGAGTCCATCATGTGACCATTCTTGATTAGGCTTTAGCCTGCTTTGGTAGTAAGGTAGGCTGCCTGAGCCCTGACTGAATCCATCATTTGACTTTTACTACTTCCCATGCAAATCTCTCGATCAATGTATAAGCATAGAGCCCATGAGCGTCGTCTCATCGAGAATACACAGCTGTTGTAGGGCGCGCTCGAAGTGATTGGATAATTCTATGATTTGGCTTCGGACCATGACGCCTGGATCGTATGCAGCATCAAAATCGATATGATCTTCATATAACAAAATCTGGACAAATAAAGGTTGTATGAAGTATCCCTTCAAGAGTGGATAATTGAAGTAGCCCTCCACGCCCTCCAATTCATCGGCAGCGGAAATCATCACAGAGTCTGAGGCAGCGGCCGAGTCGAGAAGGTGTGCTGGCTGAATAATCATCAGGCTGGTGAAATCGCATGCTGCCCGTGCTTCAGGACTGAGCTCGGAGATCTTCTGCAAACCATACTGTTCATAAGCTGTCATATTGGTTGCCTGCTCTTGAACCTCTTGCAACCAGGCAATTGCTTTTTGTTCATGATCGAACCGCACCCTTACGGGAATGGTTGCTGGCATGAGCCCAACCATGGCATCCAAGCCTGAAATTGGAGCGTTACGACCCGAGATGTTCGTGCCAAAGCACACATCTTCTGACTGGCAATATCGAGCAATTACCAGAGCCCACGCTGCTCGTAAGATCGTTGCTCTTGTTATCGACGAAGCTGGTGAGGTGGGCCATGGGACGGACTTGGTAAGTAATCGGATATACTGACCAGCCCTAGCAGTTTCCCTCTCCGTCTCCTGCTCTAGGCTGCATTTTGGGAAGACTGTTCGCTGAACACCCTGAAGTTGAGCTGTCCAGTAGGCATTACATTCCTCATGATTCAGGTCGGTGATGTACTTGATGAAGCGATTGAATGGCTGAAGCTTAGGACCTTCCACGGCGTGATAAGCGGAGTGCAATTTCTGCCTCATGAGATCACCGGTCCAAGGATCGAGGATGCAGTAGTGCATGGTCCAGATAAAGTAAAGGCGATCATCGCTCCCTTTCAAGAGAGCATAGCGAAAGAGTTGTGAGCCAAAGCCCATGCGTGTCCCTCGCTCTCCAAGGGCGGGCTCTGCGTCAGCATGATCATCGAAATTCCAAGAAGGGTCTCCACCAACGACCACTTGAGCCATTCGTCCGTTCACGAAGACGATTCGAGTCCGTAAGTTGACGCAATGCAACACCGTCTGGCTCCAGGCGTCTTTGAAACGAGCCACATCGACTTGCCCATCAAGTCGATACACATAACGTACAATATTTGAGGTCGGCTGTTGCATTGTGAGCGTCATCAGGCCTTCCTGAAGCGGCGTACATGGATAAAGATCCTCAATTATCTGTTCGCTCGATAATTGACACTGTTCACGGGCCTGATGTAGCATGTTGTCGATGCGGTCGCCTGACAGCAAGCTAAATGGCGCAATTGGCACTTCCTGTAGTACGCTACTCGCACTGTCAGTTGAGTCGGCCATCGCAGCTACATGAGAGAGGCGACCGTCCTTGAAGATTGAGGCGACCGTGAGGCTAATACCTTGCTGTCGCGCTCGAGAGACTAGCCTGATGGCGCTGATTGAGTCACCGCCTATCCGCAAGAAATTGTCATTCTTCCCTATAGCTTCGGCATCTATCTGGAGTACCTCTGCCCACAATTCTCGAATCTTGAACTCTATCTCTGTCGTTGGTAGAATTTTCTCCTGACGCAACAGGGAGTAGGTTGCTAGCTGTGAAGCAGTCATATTGCTAGCCCACATTCTGAGTGTCTTTCGATCAATCTTCATGGACGATGTGAATGGCATGTCCTGGAGCGGCAGAAACAATCTTGGAACCATGAAAAGAGGTAAAGTGGCCTCGAGATCGTCCATAAGCCTGGTAAGTATACTACCCATCGTTTCATCCATCGGGAGCAGCAGGTCTTCCAGATCTTGCCCACCCTTACCATCGTGTACTCTCGGGAAAGCCAAGAATCCGACGAGAACATTGTGCGACGCTTGCCCCACTAGTTCAACGACGATGTGCTCGAGATCGGGCAGTGTTTTCCTGATGCTGTACTCGATTTCACCTAGCTCTAGACGCTGGCCGCGTAGCTTGACTTGGGTGTCCTTGCGACCGATGTATTCCATCGAACCATCATGATTATATCTGACCAGATCTCCCGTCTTGTAAAGTCCGAACGGCCTGCCTTCTCCTACTACGGATAATGGTAACCATTTGGCTGTGGGTAGAAACGATGCTTTTGTTTGCTTTTCGTCATCCAAGTACCCGCGCGCTAGACCTGGGGCCTGGACTAGCAGCTCCCCTGGGCAGCCGATAGGTGCTAGCCGATCGTGATTATCTGGGTCGGCGATCCAGCAGGTAGCATTGTGGGCGAAGCCGATGTTGTTGGGTGAGTCTGAAGACGACCGCACAACATGCAACATGCAGTCTACACAGACCTCCGATGGACCATAGGCGTTGATTAATTCAACTTTGTCGCACCAGGTCTCCATCTGAGCTTGGGATATCTTTTCGCCGCTCAAGATCAGTGTTTTCAGGGTTGGTATTTCCTCTGGCTTTAGCGTGCTGGCGAAAGTTGGCGTCAATATGGCTACGTTGATTTCAGCATCCTTGATGAATTTGGCAACATCCTGTAGGCGCTGAGTGTCAGAGGGTATGCAAACTGTACCCCCGAAAACAAGTGGCGTGAGGATTTCACTCAAGCAACTGTCAAACGTGAAGTTGGAGAATTGTAAGATACGCGATGCCGGGTCGAGGCCATAAGCTTCACCGTGACCTATAATGCTCGAGCAAAGAGGAGCCTGTTCCACAAGCATTCCCTTGGGAGTTCCTGTTGACCCCGATGTAAAGATGACATAGGCGGCATTTTTAGGACTGCCACAGAGTTGCAATGGGGTACTTCTATCGCTATCAGACTTGGCCTTTGGGAGTTGCGAAATGAAATCTGCCGACAGTACGACAACATGTTTTACCATTCCAGAGCATGACGGAGCCACTTCTGGCGACGTTATGATGACTTCAGCATTTATCCTATCAAGCAATGCTCTGTGGCGCTTGGCTGGGTGAGCAGGGTCGAGAGATACGAAGGCACCACCAGCTTTCATGATTGCCAACATGGCAATAATAGCCCATTTCGACTTCTCGAAGCACATCGCGACTATCATCTCTGCACGAACACCAAGCGAAGCTAGGTGAAGGGCAAGATTGTCTGATAATGTGTCAAGCTCACCGTATGTGACGTTGCCGTCACACGCGTGAATAGCCTCATGGTTTGGATCTCGAAGTGCTTGCTCGCTAATGAGATCTTGGACGCAGGCGTTGACTCTTCGAGGCAGGCTTCGCCTATTCCATTGCAGAATCTGCCTCACATCCTGTGGCCCACATAGATCGATATCTGAGACTGAACGCGTCTCTTGGGTCATCAACTGATTGACGACAAACTCGAACTGATTACACAATGTATGAATTTGTTGAAGTGAAATCCTTCCCGCGTCGAAGATAAATTGAGCCTCTATACTTTCTTGGTTGTCTATGGTGCATTGCAGGACTAGCGGACACGCACTGAAGTCCCTTCTGATTGATTCTGTAACCCTTTCCTCAGGTGCGTGGTTTTTTTCGTTAAGCTGAATGATGAGCTGGTTTTGGATATTACACGCTTCCGAGACTGCATTCCCAAACCTGCGAATGTTTTCCAAGCCAGTGTGTGCATGTGGCATCATATCGCTGATCTGCTGCTGAAGCTTTCCTAGAAAGTTTGCTGTCGTGTCGTCCTTGTTTATTTGCACACGGAGGGGCAGCATGGTCGAGAAAGGTGACTCCAGAATGTCTGGTATCTCAATCTCAGGGATAGGAGCAAAATGTTCCAAAACATTACTTCCAAATACGACATCAGTACTATCAAGATATCTGGCAAGCACGAGTGCCCATGCGCCACGCAGCAGATTTGATGTAGAGATAGTTGTGGCGCAAGATCTGGGAATCTGGAGTGGCCGGGTGAAAGTTGAACATACACCAGTCCCAGTTCCAGTGGACTGCTTGGGAGGGAAATTGGCAGCACTGGCCCCTGCAAGCTGGGAGGTCCAATACTTCTGTGACTCGAAAGGCGTTGGAAGAAGCTGAACTGGAACCTTTTGACACGGTATGCCTTCAGGTTCATTCGTAGGAGTTGTAATTGCATGAACCCCATTCCCATTCACGACTGGAGGCGAAGGGTCTGGCTTTGCTACGGTATTCGGCACGAGGCTAAGGTCAACCGCTGAGTCCTCATGATGGATCTTATCCACGATGTCGATAACTGAGTTACCTTCCATAATCCTGGGTTTTATATCCTCGCTGAGACGGAGATTTTGTTGAGGTTCCGTATGCAAGTTTCGTTCTTCAATCATTACAGACCCCATGGTTCTGGCAAGCAAGCGAAGTAGCTGTTCTTTGACAAGTCGCAATGACCTTACACAATCAATCAATCAAGCGAGCGACTCACTTAACCTTAGTAGTTTATCTGAACGTGGAAACGGGATCTGGAAGGAGGATTTACGTGTCTTTCGCAGCGTGAAGGAGGAGGATAATTCACCGGCAGCGGATTTTGACCACGATCAATACCTATAATTCGAATGCCCAAAGGTAGGTAGGATTCCCTGCAACTTCCATTGTCGATGCAGGGGTGCATGACTACATGAATCTACCGCCGAGTAAGAATCTCTCTAACATCAGTGACAGTAATGTTCTGGTATTATGGCATGCAGTAATGCAATGCAGTATTACCTTCAGATACTACCCGACCTTCAATGTGTTGGTTGCTCTTACCAATAGCGCGTTAGGTTTCCTGCGCGTCAAATTAAAATCTTGATTGATGAATCATGCAGTCTATTAAGCGCCAGAAAAGTCTGCTCATTTCTCGAGGTCTGGAAATATATTTATTCGCGATCGGAAGCTGAAGCTATTCACAACTTCTCAGTAAACAAGTCTCACATTCCGCCGACAAATCTAGATCAAAAATACGAAAGAGGTAGAATGTAATATTTAATTGACTTATACTATATACATTCCTCAAACTTCAAGTATTTCTCCTTGTCAAATATGTTGATTTGGGCGAGGGTGGATTCTGTCAACACTTTTTCCCGGTAGAGATGAACTGAGTCGACCCACAGGTTGATTATTCCAAATCCCTGAGGTCAGACGCGGGTAACCAAGCGTCATTATATTATGCTGTCGGATGTAGCTCCTCGAATGCATTTAGATCACATTCCCCGCCTCTATGGTTAAATGCCCCGCATTGTGGGTAAATTTGAGGTCATCGGCTCGTAAGCCGTGTCAGTTTCCCGATACGGAACATAATACACCTCACGTAAGCCTTTGGTTGGCGCGAGATATCTTCTTTCGGGAGGAAAATCAGGTGATAAGATCTTACCTTACATCTTTCTCACTAATTCTAGAGAGTGTCAGTTGTTGCTCGTATCGCTCTCCAATCAGTCAGTACCAGGTAGTACAAACGACAGTGGCACTGCCAGTGTGTGGACCGTCCAGTGCCAAGGTACTGTAAAATGAGTTGCTCACACTGCAGATATTTTCTGGGGAAAATCAAGCTATGTTGCTGTGGACTACAGTGACACTGTCGGTTTGAAAGCCTTACTAGAACTCTACACTTCACTGCCAATCACATAAACTCATACAACACGCATCTCACACTATTTAATTTAACTTACATACACTGGTTATTATACTATATGGTGCACGTTACATAATGTCACACTAGCTATTTATCACACTGACGAGCAGATTTAATGGAGTGATATTTACTTTAGCGATTGCAGCATTCCGTGCAATGAAATTCATCAATGAAATCGCCTGTGGATCAGTATTCAATCCAGTCTCACCACAAAGCGTCCATCTTTACTGATAAGACTCTAGGTTGCTGGTATTGCTGGAAAGTTTGTCGAATACCCAGTTGACACCGTCAAAGTTAGACTACAGTCTCAACCCCACGACCTGCCATTGCGATACACTGGCCCCATCGACTGCTTCCGCCAGTCGATTCAGCTGCACGGGTTTGGAGGGCTCTACCGCGGCATCAGCACCGCCATCTCAGGTGCCGCATTCGAGACCAGCAGCTTGTTCTTCTTTGAGAGCCTGGGCAGGGAGGTCGTCTACAGTTCGGGATGTTGTGCCAGATCTGAACCTCTACCACTGGCGGCGATGTGGTTCAGCGGCGCCTTTTCCGGTGCCTTCACTTCATTTGTTTTGACGCCAATTGAGCTTGTCAAATGTAGGATCCAGGTGCCGATGAGTACTATCGTCTCGGGAATAACGGGGCTGACACCTCCCACGGTAAAATCGGTCACGCAACAGTTGTACAGACAAGATGGAATTCTGGGGTTCTGGCGCGGGCAGATGGGCACTTTCATAAGAGAAACCGGCGGAAGCGCTGCATGGTTTGGCGCGAAGGAGACAACGAGTGAGCTCTTCTATCTATGGAGAGAACGCAAAATGTCGTCACAGAGCGATGCGAAGATGATGCGAACTGAGCCTCTTCTGTTGTGGCAAGAAGCGGTTGCTGGGGCCACTGGGGGAGTGTCTTACAGCTTCGTGTCCTTTCCTGCCGATACGGTAAAATCTCGAATGCAGACCTCCTCCAAGCAAGGATTGAAACAGAAAACCCTCTTTCGGCAAGAGGTGGTAACATTATGGCATCTACATGGTTTACGTGGGTTCTACCGTGGGTGTGGGATGACGGTTCTCAGATCCGCAGTGACCTCTGCGCTCATCTTTGTTGTCTATGACGGACTGAAGCGAAATTTGCCGTTATCTTAAAACCGTAGCCGTCACTATGAAATAGAAAAATTATGAGCCTTTGGTATCACAGGATGTAGCGGGTTCCAGACTATCAAAGGAATTTCTTGATTTCTTTGGCCCAAATCGTGATTTACTGAGGAGTGCTTGATACCTCGTCTTTGCAATCACTGTTGGATGCCAAGCTTATGGCAAAATAGAACATATATGCCTGATCTATGGTGTGACCTAATGCCTAACAACGCCCTCGGATATCTGATGACAGATCGCGAAATACTAGGACATGATGTATCAAATCTTAGATGGAGAGGAAGTGAGCAAGTGAATCAGTGAGTGCCTTGATCTACTATCATGGGTGGATATCTTGCACATATAAATAAACGAAATTTCCCAAAATGGATCAAATAATACATCACGTAAGCTAGTCCTATTCCATTTTCATCGTCTCACAGCATGAAATTGGCTAATTCACATGGTATTCCCTTTACAGTTGAATCTTCAGGGTTATGTTTAGGACGCTTTTGCTTGTGTCCAGTAATTACGTTACTCACACGTTCGGTCATTTCATAGCTGACAACAACACTTTGGCATGGACCATATCGTGTCAATTCGCTTGTATTTGTTGGACGACAAGAACTGTATTTTTACAGATACCAGGACATGAGTTTTTCTGCCTTTTCTCACAAATAAATCAGCTCTTGCTCGGCGTCTCTAGAATGTCTATACGTTTGAAATCCCTTAATCGCCTCGCTTTCTCTGTTAGGTCAGTACACGGTCGTGCCAGCTTTGCAACTGCTTCACAGAGTATACTTGCTTCCGACCATGACTCCACGAATTATGTTCCATCCCAAAATGACCCGTGGGCTGAATCACTGACGAACCGGCCCCAATATTGGAGGAAAGTTCCAATATGGAAAGATGTTACAACGGACAACTTCCTGCGGCACAAGTGGCAGATGGCGAACACTATTCAATCCGAAAAAGCCTTGTGTGAATTTTTGACCGACGTTCTCCCTCCAAACATTCCACCTCAGAATGATATGGCACCCCATCTGCGGTTGACCGACATTGATAATCCGGAACAATTCATAAATCGCCTCAAAGAAGGAATTCAGAGGGCGCCGATGGCGGTGCGATTGTCACCCCACATTCTCAGCAGTATCAATTGGGACGATCCTGTCAATGACCCAATTCGACGACAATTCATTCCCCTATCATCGCATTTAAGCGTAGATCATCCAATGGCTGAGTTGGATCCTATGAAAGAGACGACCTATTCTCCTGTCCCGGGCTTGATCCACCGGTATCCTGATAGAGCTTTGTTTCTCGGTTAGTCAGATATCCTTAATATGCTAAACCACGCAACTGACCCCAAAAAGCCAACTCCATATGTCCTGTATACTGCCGTTTCTGTTTCCGATCTTACACCGTCGGCAACGAGACAGAAAGCGTCAAGAAGAAGAAGTTCCTGCCGCTCATCAAGAAATGGGAGCCCCGATTTGAGTATATCGAAAAAACAACGGGTCTAAGAGACGTTGTTGTCTCAGGAGGCGACACTTACCTGCTCGAGCCCGACCAACTTAAGTATATTGGTGATAGATTGTTGGATATCCCTCACATCCGTCGTTTCCGATTCGCGACGAAAGGACTTTCCGTATCGCCAAGTCGGCTCCTTGATCCCGACGATGGCTGGATAAAGACTGTCATAGAATTGGAGAAGAAGGCACGAAAGCTGGGGAAACACATCTGCATTCACACTCACTTCAACTCGGTGAATGAGATAAGTTGGATAACAAGACTTGGAGCACAGCGATTACATCAAGCTGGCGTGACGGTTCGAAATCAAACCGTGTTACTCAACGGCGTGAACAACACTCCTGAGAAGATGTGTGCTCTTGTTCACGCGCTCGCTGATATCAATATCCAACCGGTAATTCTTCTTCCCTGTATCATCCCGTAATACTTACTCATTTTCTCCGCGTAGTACTACGTCTTCCAAGGAGATATTGTGCCAGGAGCAGAAGATCTTCGGACTCCAATGAGCGATAGCTTGGATCTTGAGCGAGCCGTCCGTGGCCAGATTGCCGGTTTCCTGGTGCCTGGCTTCATAGTCGACCTTCCGGGTGAGGGAGGCAAGCGTCTGACTCGGGGTGTGGAAAGTTACGACCGTCATCTTGGCTTATCCAAATTAACCGCTCCTGGACTCAAGGGAGAACCGGCGCAGATGGACTACTGGGATCCGTTGTGGTCTTTATCCGAGGAGGGAAAAGCCGAGGTCCTGCAGAAATTTGGGAAAGTTGAGGTAAAGTCTACGGAGGAGGTAGTGGCGTAATAAATTTCACAGTAAGCTCTTGGGACTGTTTGGATCTTGAATATGATTGCCGGGTTCTCAAGTTTGAAATGAAATGTCTTGAGGACGTATACGGCGCAACTTGATAATCATCTCTGATTTGGGTTTTAGGTAGTAAGGATCATCAAAAATGGGAAGGGGAGAATTAAAAAAAATTACCAAATCAATTGTAATCTTGTGCTGTCCAAAAATAGAGGTCCGATCAGTTCAAACTTTTCCGCAAAAAAAACGGCTCGGGTTGAAGGGTCAGGTCTCTTTGTCTCCTATATTTAAGCTATCCTGCTCTGCTGTTTCTATTCTAAACCTATCGTGGTCAAAGAAATCCTTCCAAATGACAGCCTGGTGTACAGTGTAAGGAAATAAAGATACGACGAGAGAGACAGCGTAAGGAATCACAAGTGTGAGAGAAACAGCGTATCAGAGTAGCCAAGAAAGTCTGGATATGAGGAAGAAGAGGATGAGTTGTCAAGGCTCGTGCCTGTGGTGAAGGTAGGAGATGGTTCATGATCACCAGCGAACCGAAGGGCAGGGTATTTCGTAGGATTGAGGTATGAAAGGCAAGGCTCTGCCGCTTTATGGTGTTGAGGTCCAGGGTTGACGTTATGCTGAGAATTTCGATGAACAGTGTAAGGTATGCTATGTCAGGTCTTGTCATAACGCCACTGTAGACGCAACCTCTAGTTGGTGGTATGGCAAAAACTCGAAGAAGAACTTCACTGGATAGGTGGATGCTGCAGCCTATATAGCTTGACAATACAAATTTGCAGCCGAATTGTTAACAAACCTTTCACCAGTGTTCGAAATTCGCCCGGGTCAACCCACTCAACCCGCTAGTTTTTAAGCTAGATATCTATCCGGCGATTTTTTTACGGGTTAGATATTACTAGTTTAAAAATTCCGAAATCCGGGTAAATCTAGCTTTTTAATATATATATTATTAGTAGGGAAATAAGGAAAATACTAAATTCTAATTAGTTAAAACGAGAAAAACACTAAATAATACAAAGCCCGGATATAAAAATCCACTATTAATCCCGATTCTTAAGAACCTAAACGCTATTTTTATTAAGCTTACTAGTAGGGATAATAGGATAATAATCGTAGGTATTTATATAGAAGCTTAGAAAGGTAAAAAAGTCTATTAAGGTAATATAATAGTAGATAAAACTAGCTTAGTTTATAATACTAGTAAAGGTATTTATAGATAGTAAAAATTCGAATAATAGTATATTCTTATAGATTCTAGATAGATCTAAGTTCGAAAAGTAAGATAGATTACGTTTATTTATAGCTTTTTATTAGCTAGTAGAGTATATTTATATTATTCCGTAAATACCTAGATCGACCTAAATAAATCCGGATACCTTTTAAAATCTTAGGTATCTATTCTATAAATATTATCTAGGTTAGGTACCTACCCGACTACCCCTCTAGGTCGACCCGGGTCGACCTATTTCGAACACTACCTTTTACTCTATCTCAGAATCATCTTCAAGAACATTTGTGCGAAAAATCATCCATATCATAGGAAATATACCTTCTTTCAAGTGATTTGTGGAGATCTTGTTAGGAAAAGCAAAACATACTTGAGTCTAGTACTGCTCTGTATTTAAAGGATATAAGCTTAGAATTATAGCTATTAATATAAATAGATACAACCTTTTAGAATTGCCAATTTCTAATAATATAGGACCGAGAGCGACTTTTGATTCTGATTTATCTTTAGATTAATACTTAAATAGAATTAAACTTGATCGGATATTTTATTTAGTATTTATTAGAATAAATCGATTTTTATAGATACTAAAAACGTCAAACCTAACGACTAGAAAAGAAAAAGAAAAAGAAAAAGAGAAAATAAAGAAATCAATAGAAGGATAGAGATATTAATTAATAAAGTCTTTAAATTAAAGAAATTTAATAGTATCGAAGTAGTACTACTTATCTATAAGTATGGCCAATATATAATCTATAGATCCAAGGGCTATATATTACGGTAGATATCTTTTATAGAGACTATAAATAGAGTAATTACTTG
>VJWN01000044.1:0-27688 GCA_007644065.1 Margaritispora aquatica | reverse complement strand
CCCTTGTATTGCCCCTTCTGTTCTCTCTTATTGCATTGTCCAGTTCCTTCGCCTTCATAGCCTTACGGTCTTCGTTCATCTTTTCTCGCCAGGTTCCAGGCAAGCAAGGATGTAGACAGCCTTCCAAAGGACAACATCCTCCAAGATTAGCATCGTCATTCTCCCCTTCTATTCCTAGAACATGCCACGCTTGCATACATGATGTATGACCGCCATGGCCACACCCAGGACAAAGCCACCAAACTGAGGATAGGGAAGTGAGGCCTTGCGCACTATAATCAACCGTAGAGCGGAGATCGTGGTGTAAACATATAGCACAAGGAGCTACATTATGTCTACATCTGGGACACTTCCACACTGAGCCAGGGATAAGAGGATCATTCTCCAACGGTTTGTAACAATCTGTGCAAAAGAAACCTGTGGTGACCCGTTCTTGAGATGGAGCAAAGACGGCTGGGTATATAGGCACACAAATATTTCGAAGAAGAGCTGCTTCTGTGAAAAGGTTAAGGGACTCTAGCCGATAGTGGTATTGAAGTAGTATGGCCGCAGCTTGATAATCATCAATAGTCTTCTTCGGTAGCAATGGCCGGAGGAGAAGGACCATGGTGGCAGCATTCAAAACACCCGTCTGTGTTTCGAAGTCAATCACTCGTTGGACCAGAACAGTTGGATTGATGGGACGGACAACGAAATCGGGATCGTTAGGCCATGGAAGAAAATCGGTTTCGATGATGTTGGGATCCTCTGAAGTTTTCTCAAGAAATGTAGGGCTCATTGGCTCATCATGGTGTCGAATCTTGACAGGTGTAGCAGTCTTGATCTTTACAATGGGAGCTTGTGACGCTCGCACAGCAGGAGGGGATGATGGTTCACGAGATATGTTTCTAGGGAAGCCTCTGCCTTCATATGCTGAGTCTGGAGTGTGTCGTCCTTCTGAGATATCAGACATGGTGGGGGCTTCAGAATCAATACTAGGTCGATGCTTACGATCCCCTTCGAAGTTGTTTTCCCAGCTCGATACTTTATCTCGCAATGAACGGCTGTATTTTCTTCCATCACTTTGGCCATCACTGCCCGAAAAGCTAATCTGCTTACCTGTTTGAGAATCCGAAGATGTCGAGAACATCTGAAAGCTCTCTCCAGAATCGTGCCTCCTTAGTTCCATTCGTGATGAGCCTGGAGAGTTCTTGTGTTCACCATAATCAAAGCGGAGTGGCTGTTGCCTTGGAGCTAGAGCATGCCCAAGAGAAGGAGATAATGACTCCATACCATAGAAATCATATCCATCGACACTTGAGCCATTGTCACTGCCAGTTTGCTTGGCTCCAGGGACTGGAATTGGAGCTAGAGCCGGAATATGCACAGGTTCGGGCAATATCAACTCATCATCATCGGGCATTAAAGGAGTGTGCATTGCTTCTCTTGTGTCCATGGATACACGATCACGGACGGGACGGACTAATGGTGTGGCAACATTTGATGTGCTCTCGATCTCTTCTGGGGCGACTTGGCGAGGAGAACGGAACAAAGGACTTTGGAGTGGACTAATAGCTTGAGCTAACCTCCTAGGTGTTTCCTGTCCCTTGGCTGTGACTGGCCTGGACTGCGAATCAATAGCATTTTCTTCTTCGTCTTTTTTATGGAGCTTAGATTCTTTTGCAGTCATTCTAGAGGCTCTGTGGTGCTCGGCACGTCGAGTTAGTAACAGATGTATTGTAAATCCTAGTAGTCTCCATGTTTGTGCCAACCGATAATGCTGAACATCCTCAGATGATTTGGCAAACCATTCCATGATAGAAAGCATACGAAGATTCATGGGTTCCGCAGGAAACGGAACATGCGAGTCCTTGCTAAGTCGTTGAAGATATCGATTACTGAAATACTTGTAGGTTGCCCTGCCTGTAGTAGATGGTGCATGTCCAATGGCCATGATTTGTTGTGCTTTATAGGACCCTGTAACTTTCACGGCCTCATCCAGGGACATAGCTTTACTGTCAGTCAGTCCAGTAAGACTTGGTGGAGTTGTGCTAATAGTGTACACCGAGCGTACACTATTTCGCCTTCGATATCCTTTCGGCTGTCTTGGCCCCAAGAAGCTTCCAACGACATCATCTTCAGAGTCACTTCGACTCACGCTGAGTAGGGCATTACCCCCATGAGAAAATCCAGGTGATGGCTCTGGTGTGGTTATCGATGGTCGGGATCGTCGTTCAGGCTGTCGTTCCTCGAGCAACATGAGCACGTCACCTGAAGGAGAAAAGGCGAATTCTGATAAGCTTCGACGATTGATGAGTGGCGGCACAAATGCAACGTCAGTTTGTATGAATCGTCCAGCCTTGTCCACGCTCCATAAAATATCACGAGAATTCCAAAGAATTCCAGTGGGTGCACTGTCCCACTGCTCTATCTCTTTAAAAGGGATAGCAGGTCGCGCTAAATCCCACAGGTGCACTGAAGAATTCTGGTTTCGGTTTGTGTTTGAATCATCATAAGAAACCATGAATTGTGCTGCTCTTCTCCCTTGGGCTGTCGCGGACCAGCAAGGAGGACGCCATGATACACTCGACACTGGTGCTGATGTTGCAACAGTGTATCGGGGTTTCTGATTCCTTTCCGCTGACATGTCCCAAACATAGCAGAGCAAGTCAATACCTCCACTTACGAGGTGCACGCCATCTGGATGCCAGGAAATAGACGAACACGAGCTTGGGTGTGCTGCGATCTTCAGAACAGGAGCAGAAGGATTTCTGATATCCCACTTCAGTACTGCACCAGAATCCGTGCAGCATGCAAACTCAAGCCCGTCTGTTGGACTCCACTTAACATCTCGGACAGCTTCTGCATTACATTTGTACGTCTTAGAAGACCTCATGCCACGACTCTGGATTGGTGTCCTCAAGTCAAAACTTTTGATTGTCCCATCCTGACTAGCAGAGAGTAGCCAAGTATTCCTGAAAGGATTGATCGCGAGTTTGTGAACTTGTCGGGCATGTTCCTGTATGCGGGCTATCTCCAGCCCTTCACCTGGTCGATTGATGTCGTATATCGTAATCCTCCCATTTCCAGAAGCAGTGACTACTGTAGAATCTGCCGTGCCGTGAGACCACTGAACGGTTCTGATATTGAGTTGATCTGGTGTAGCTGCAGAGAGATCGTGTGATGCTGCATGGGACGAAATGGCTGCTCTGAGGTCGAAGTCCTCTGTGATTATCGATCCGTCCACTTTCAAGATCTTGAATATCTTGGTCCCAGCAATCACGGCACGCTGTCCATCCGGCGAGCGATCCAAGCATGTTAAAGAAGCTCCAGCTGAGTATATTGTATGCTGCGACGCAGTCGGACGAAGCTTCGGCGAGTCAATGTTTCCTCCATCGCCATTATCATTGCTCAAGGTGTTCGCGACTGGCTGCCCAAGCAGCTTTCGCATAATCTTTCCCTTAGTATTCATAGCTGAAATGAAGTCTAGCTTCAAAGAGGCAAGTCGAATGTGCACATGGGCGATACGTATTGCATGCACATGTCTTGTAGAGGTTCATGGTACCTGGAGAATCTATTTCTTTGAGTTGGGAGGAGGGACATTCTGCCATCAGTGACCGCTCAGGTACATTACACATCAGCTCGTTGATTGGCCAATCTGAGTAAGGAAAATAGATGATGCTTGGCAGTACATCAATGCCAACCTATAGAAAATATGGTAATTAATACTTGCAATTAATTCGATTTGAAATATCCCTCTTTACTTTCGAATTTTCTATAGGGGAAGGGAAATGCAGTGAGCTATAAGTGAGTACTTATGTCTTATGCAAATCTAGAACTCTACCTTCGTCCAACCCCTCCATTGATGCGAAAGCTACTCTGAATATATGTGCATCTACTCAATTTTAGCCGCCACTCTCAAACGATCAAAACTGATAGAATGCTTTCAGGAATTATAAATATCTCATTGGTCGAGCATATAGTTAACAAACTATCTCCTTCTTTATCGTTGCCAAGGCCTCAAGCATCAAGATCTAATTCAAGGCAATGTCCATCAGCAGATCATACAGAAAGTTGGGTACCTATAAGCAGGCAGACGATGATCTTTGTGAAACTGAGACACTTTGAAACTGCCTGGATGCCCTTTTCATGTTCTTTGAGGATGCGAGAAATACAACCAAGATCCGTAGCTTCGCTCGGCAACGAGCTACAAAGTCCACCATCGTGTGGAAATAGAGCCTTATATTTATATGGATGTATTGCCAGCCCACCATTTTTCTGTGATTAGTTATCAGGTATGTTGTCAACCACTCCGCTGTAAGGTCGTGCGCTGGCAACAGCGATGTCAATAAAGTACCAAGCTCAGATAACACTTATAGTACATAGAGCCGACCAAGACTCACTCGCGCAGCATCGGAGAATGGGTTGGTGTTGCTGATACGAAAGAACATTCTTTCCTCATTTCCTGACACTGACGCTTTCTCGGCAAGCCCACATGCCAAATATCGGGAGCTTCATGTGGCTTTTGGAGATATCCAACGAGGTCTACTAAAGTCCGAGTTGGTATTCTACCAGCAAATGGAGATTCTTGCTTGACCGAGAATTCCTCAGGGTGTTGCCGGAGTCTGAGCTGTAATTTCAACAGTAAAAACAAAACGAGGCAACCGTAATTTACTTGGGTTGAATTAGCTTCGAAGATTTTATGACATGACCTCCTTTGCAAAAATCCCGCGTAAGGGGTTTGCTTGTTTCTTCGAAAATTTCGAAAACTTGGTATCAGTTCACTACTGTGTGAGTGAATGGTGAAAATACCCAAATAGGTGTCTTCACTATCACTAGCCGGAAAAGTAGTGCAATTTGAGGGGAGATTGTCATTTCCAGAATGCTCGCTTTATCGATATTGGAGAGCACCAGGTTCAACCTGAGCCAATGTTGATGCTCTTTTGTGGAAGAGTATACAAATTGAATTCAGCGTCTCGTCAATTTGCACATCTAACTGAAATTACCACCACTGTCCAATCCCACCGAATGTTGGTCGAGTTGCATCAGGTAGATTGTCCTGTTCCATCTGAAAGTCACGTACGAGATCGTCCCAGCCACTCCAGTTGACCTCCCCGTCTAGTGCATTCATGTCTAAATCGAGCAGCGCGTTGTCATCCATAATCCATGGGGTAGCTTGTTGCTGTTGCTGCATCTGCAGCTGGATCTGATCCGGTGTCATGCCTCCCATTCCAACGATTTGAGGAGCCATCATATTCTGACCATCCATGTTCATAGCCGTGGAATCGATGACCTGAATGCCATTGTCTATCGCTGTATTCGAAGGTTGAGACAAAATTCGATCACGAGCGATGTTACCTGGACACGGTGAAGGTCTGCCATAGGCGATCGGAGGAGGGCGGTTATATTTGTCCGCAATTCCCAGTTCTGTTGATGCCGCTTGTTGCATATTTTCCTCGCGCTTGCGTCTTGCCTTAGCCATAAGCTTGCGCATAGGCTGCCAGAGCATGCCACTCTTCGTGTGTGTCACAGCTCGTCCCCAATCATCAAATACCACATCTAAAGCCCTCCAAGCCCTGGTGACAACTGTCGAATTGCCCCTTGTGCAGAGCTCACCCAATATAAATGCAATGGCGTGCCATTGAATATAGGTGTGAAATAACCATCCCCATTGTTTGGTGCTTGCTTCAGATTCGAGAACATGCGAGTACTCGATTATCTCAATAGAGGCCATGAGCAACCGGTCTTTGATGTCTTGAGAGAGACTATTTGGTTTTCCAGGTTGTGTTAGAGGATGGTAGAGTATTAATGACATCTTGGCCATGATCAAACGTGCGATTGTAGCCGAGACCCAATACAATGGACCAGCATCCTCGCAGTATTGTAGATATGTGATCTCAAGATGTTTAGACATGTCTCTCACCAAGGTCTCTTTATCTTCGAGAGTCATAATATCTCCTGCAAGCTTGCAAGGCGTTGCACCCGGGGGCACGTATGTAAGCTTTCTTGTTAGCAAGCAAATTTCATATCGTATCAGACAGAATGTCATTTCTGACACTCCTGGCTGTGGCTGAGGGGGCTCCACAGAGTCAGGATCAAGATCATCATCGTTGACAGACAGAGGGAATTTTGTGTCAAAGGAGAAATCCAGGATTGAAGGATCCGACGCGTGATCCTCCGATGCTCTTGTGTCCAGTACACACACTTGCCACCATAGGCGACGACGCATTTCGGTGTCGAAAGGACTTAACCCAAATTGAGTTCCATCGCGATGCAATCCCAGTGACTGAGCGATTCGAATTGCCAAACCAGTCAGCGACCATACAAATTTACTGTCATCATGCCTGCGGACACAGACTAAGAAAAGCACAAATGCCTGAACAGTGACAATCTCATTAGTGTTAAGAAAGCTGGCTCTAGCGAGCGCTTGCTCAACACCAAATCGATATTGTTTGATGAGTGACTCTTTGCTCACACCAAAATTGACTCGAACCTTGAAAGTGTCAGTAGTACTAATAGTTTTATACAAAAGCGTGCTTACTTCTTCGGCATGCATTGAGATGATTGTAGCAAAATAGATGGAGAACATGAGGGCTTCGGTACTTTTGCTTAGACTATCTAAATTGTTTTGGACTTGCTTGATGACTCTGTTCATGGTAGGAATATGAACTTGAATGAACATCAGCTTTGCCACAAGGTGTATTGAGCTTTGGAAAATGCACTCACTAAGCTTGACAAGAGGATTTACATTCTCCAGAAATGTTTGCCAGTAAAAAGGAATTTGGGACGGCAGTGGATGTAGGGCCTTTAGATTCACATCACTACTGCTATAACCCATTATAAAACTCTGGTGCTCTGGTTCTGTTGTCGTTTCCGAGGGTCCTATAGGGACATCCGAATCCGAGTCCCATTCCTGGTCTTCCAGCAAATCCTTGATCTCTGCAACCTCATCCGATATTGAGGCCCAAAAGGGCGAAGCAACATATCGACTTTTACCCTCATCTAGCACTAGACGTCCAACACTCGAAGCTACCTCCTCCAGACTGTATGCTGATCTCGGCGGACCTTGACCGATTCGAAAGCCCCGTGCTAACCAATCTCGTCGATTTCCACTGCCTTCATCCATACCAACAACTCGCACAGTGTTTGTTTTGCCGTTCGGGGCATCTGCCATGTCTCCATCCTTGTTTGTGGACGAGTTATCGCTGGTTGGAGATTGCCTGGTAGCTTCGATCTCGACCTGCCCGCTTAACTCCTCAACCACACCCTCAAGTCTCCGCAAACGCTTCAATAGTTCTGCTTCTCGTTCACTGACGACCTTAGGACCCGTCCTTGGTCTGCGAGGGGCACGCCCAGGAGCTGGGAAAACGCATTGTGAGCCAGCCTTCGTGCAGTTCGAGCACGGTGAAGACTTGTCGCACTTGACTTTGCGCCGACGACATGTCACACAGGACCTTGCATTTAAACCATGAGGTGCGGCCTGGGAGGGCTTACGGTCTTGTGGGCTTGCCTGTTTTGGTGAGGGCGCGGTATTCGTGGGAGAATTTGTCGTCATTTGCGGCAAGGCTACCTGGACTGGAGAAAACATCGCTCCTGGGTTACGATATTCACAATACTTGTACCTCGGGACAAGAGTTGAGAGGGGATTGATGGTCGTTCATTCATTGACATGCGCGAGGGCACAAAATGGAGGCAAGGGGTTTTTAAGAACATGAAGAGAATGGCGATCTAGCTATGAATGGCATTTGCCGAAAGGTGTTTGGTCATAGCAAGCAACAGGGATCCTCAGATAGACTTTCTTCTGAATCTAGGCCGTGAGCCTTGGAAGAACTACAATCTATAGATCTGATATTTCCCAAGCTGTTGTATTTGTCCTAGGTGTGTGGTGATCAGTCATACTACCCATACATCTAGTTATCTTTCACCCAATAACCATGATAACCCAAGCTGTTTTACTCGCGCATGTCAGAGTAATTTGTCTTTAGGATGCCCTAGACATCTAATGACGACGTTGCATTAACCTTTTATTGCTATTAAACTCAATAAAGATAGGTCGATACAGGCAAAACCTGTCAGCATGTTGATGAACCGGCTAAAGCAAGACTCCGGAGTCCGCTCCTATGTCCGTAAAGAGGATGACTCTGAATCTCGTTACCATCCCACCAATACCTTTCTTGGAATTCAAGTTTTATTAGCCACGATGCATGCCTGGCCAAAGACAGACCTCGTTGTGTCTTGTGCAGCATCGACTTCGCTCACAAGCTAAAAGATGATCATAGGTCTCATTTGCTGGAAATTCTCTATAGCTTTAGTCTTCTTCGGAAGCTAAAGAGCCTTTCAAGCTGTGTTTATTAGTTAGGAATTCACTCTCTCTAATGTCGAGAGCAGAACAGTCAAGATCCCACTCCTATCCTTTCAATCGAGTCATGTGTTGCCTTGAACATTTTCATTTATGTGATAATCTTTATCGAGGTACACTGTATCGAATAAGACAAGAGCAAGTTCACGGCAACGATAAGGAAAACTGCTCCCAAGTCATGCTATTGCGTATTTCCGGATCGCAATTCGTTCATATGTGACGTCCGCTTCCTAGTCCTAAACGCCAACCTTATCTATCCTCATCCATACTGCCATGATCTTTGTGATCATATCCCATATGCTACGCCACTTCATATTGTCATCAACCATCAGTATCGTCTCCAACCGTCCACAATTCCTTTAAACAACAACAATATTTCCTACCACAAGCCCCTGGCTTTCGACATGATATCGTCTTCTGATCCCTATGCTTCTTGCCCTCTTCATCAACGCTTCCACTTCCTCGCCGCCACCGATCATTACCATTGAAATTTGATGGTGCCTCACCAAACCACTTGGCATCACCTGGGCTTTATCAAGCAGCGGTCTAATCAAATGAAACCCTTTCACTTTCGACATGTCGTCAGTCTCTTCTGCGTCATCGTCATCGGACACCACAATCACCAATTTCAATGTTCTAGCCCCAGGAGTAAATGAGGGAATGTTGGCTAGTTTCTCGGAGAAAGTGCAACCACCACGACGCATGACGATCACCTCGTGTTTCCTTGGTGCATCTTCGGGCAACTTTCCAACACAAGCTTCCCCCGCGAAGTAAATACTCGACCAACTCAATCTTTCGTTCTGTGGTCCGAGTCCTGGATTGGGTGCCTCCACGGCATCCACAATGGGCGCTGCGCCAACACCTGTTGGTGCGATTGCAGGCAGGGTTACAACATTATAGACAGGTGGGATCTCAGGTTGGGGAAGTAAGGTCGCAGCTGGGTCACGAAGAGCTGATGTTACATGGTGGAGAAGTGAGGAGAAAATGGTGCGGTATTCAGCTGCAAGACCGGAAGTGCTGAGCTCCTCGTCATATGGCATAGGGCCTTCATCAAACTCATCTTCCATATCATAATACTCTTCAGAGCTTCCTGGCTGCGACTCTACATCCGACATGTCTGTTTCAGATGACTTCGTCTGGTTGTTGGCGAAGACGGGATCTTCGAGCTGGATAATGATGTCGAGCATGATAGTATCTCTAATGCGCGTGAAGGAAGGATCCGTGATTTCTCCTATCACATCGCGCGCAACAAAGATCTGCTCATCTCGACCGAGAGGCATATTAGCAATATTCCATACTCTCCAAGACTCCATCAATGGTCCATCGATGGCCCGGAAAGGAGATGGAGATTCATAAACCATGCCAAGTTTCAGCCCGGATGTGCTTTTGACAAGAATACCTTCGTTCAATCTCACTAAATTTTGAGGTCCAACAACAAAGAAATTGGATGTGCCAGTGGACTGAGAATGAACAGGAGGGTTGACTGGGAATTCGATAGTGAAAGTCTGCTTTAATGGAAGTCGATCGCAAGTGCCATTGATTGGCTTCAATGATTCCGGTAGCGTCCAAGGATAATACGTGTAGTTGTCCACAACTTTAGGGTCGATGGAGCTCTCCAGAGCTTTCTGCTGAATGCCTTCCAACAAATGAATGTTTGGAAGGTGATGAAGTCCTATCAAACTAGCTGCATGAAATAGATCTGATCTTGCCGCTGTGTTGGAAATCGTGAAAGGAATTGATTTCCGTGCAGCAGGGCAAGTGTTAGTGAATCCACTGTCAACCCATCGCTGAAGTGACTTGGTAAATGAGGCCTTGTTCCGGATTGGTTTCGTTTTTGCCTTCGGGATTAAGAGCGGGTGGCCTTCAGTCGTGAAAACATATGCAGCATCAAGTGAATTTAATGGATGGTCGGGGTCAAATAGTAGGTAGAGATATTTTGCAGTTTCTCCAAGGAAGAAACTCTCCATCCGATCACTTTTCTCTCCAGTCCGCACATCTTGAAGTCCGGACCAGCCACATTTAGTCCAACACCTTCTCTTCACATCCTTCAGCACCATTTCACCAACATGAAGATGCCAAGGATCTTGAGTAGCTCGATACAGGTGATAGTTGGATTCAATAAATTCAGGTCGACCAGGCCACCATCCAAGTCCCCCTTCAACATGACCATCACGTACAGACCAACGTTCCGGAAGCGCTGAATACCTTGTCCATAACGCCGCATAAAGTAGATTTGTTGCTATAGCTTCTTCAACCTCGCCAGCCAAAGTCAACAGTCCCGGGTAATAGGCACCAAGACTATCGATCCAATATGCTTGTGGGGAGCCGGTGCCCAAGTGGACATTGACATAATGAGGGTGATGAATACCACTGTAAAGATGTCTTTTGATGGCCGCATGCGCCTCATGCCAGGCTGCCAGGAATGCTTCCGGGGAATTCTCTTCTGCGCTCAGGGGATTGTAAATCGTGTTTGGGTCAAGAAAAGACTTATGCGGTTCCTTGAATGGTATAGTCAAGTTTGGTTGTTCGTGTCCAGACAAAAGAATATGGGTCTTCAGAGCATACTCAAAAAAGCTATCAGCGCCTGCACCAATTCCTGCATAAGGACCAATCCATTGCCCACTCTCAGCGTCGACCCCAGCGCCTATCAAGCCAATCGTGCTTCTGCGATTCCAAACAGCCCAAAAAGCCCTCTTTGCTAGCTGCTCAAACCTCGGATCTTCAGTCAGTCTACTTAGGACAGTGAATTCCAGGACCAGACTCCCCGCTCCTGCACTACAAGTCTCTGTTATTTCGGGGTGCCCTCCTTGCTGAACGAAATCTGGATCAACGCCCGCATGAAGAGGCGAGTTCTGGTAGAACGGAATACCATGACGAAGGTTTACCCTAGGATATGGCATTCCAGTGGTGGTGTAGAAAGCCGGCAGTAGGCGCTGGGCAAGATCCAAGGCCAGTCGTAAGAGTTGACCATTGTACTTGAAACCAGTTGGCCATTCGATAGCTGGGATTTCGCCCTTCTGTAACTTTCTCTTATTTGTAGTTCGCATACGTTTAGGTATGTATCCAGTGATGGGTAGTTCTCCAGCAGCAAACAAATGTGCACTCAGTAACCCACCAACTCCTCTTATGACCGTTTCGAAGACCTGGACCTTACTGTCTACATCGAATCCCCTCGCACGCACGCCTTGTCCGGAAGAGCCGCTTGATCCATCCCCATATTGTTCAACCAATTGTGCCACTCCCTTCTGGAAGTCGAGGAGAGCTTTTGGCCCAGTTCTCTCTTTATCCGCAGGCGCAGAGGCCAGAATAGCAAGCGTGGAAAGGCTGTCAATGAGTGTGAGAGAATAATTCCCCAGGACATCGTTTAGCTCAACATTTCGAGGATTTCGGGAATCGCGAGTCAGTGGAATGCAGGAGACCGGTCGTAGCTGTTGCAGAATCAATAAACGAGGCCTCTCTATATCTGCGAAAACCACTGACCTCATCTTCTGGAAATGCGACGTTCATGTAGTTGTCAAAACCATGATAGAACATTGCGACCGTCTCCCGTCGCATTTCCCCAATCTCTGCTGGTGACATGGCAGCGGCCACTGCCAGCCAGATAGCCAAAAGTCCCAATATCATCAATCCTGAATTACCTGTGGATTGCCCAGTGCAGGACAAGCCCAGCAAGTCTCGCCATCGCAATGGCATTACCGGTGCGTGTATTTGGTAGCGGAAGGCATGGGAGCTTGACAAATGCAATGTCACAATCCTGTTTTCAGAGTTTTTGGCGCCTTTAAATCAATCTCGCGGTCCTGAATTCCAGAGGGGCATGGAAATGAGTGTTTGGTGGAAGGTTGGTAATCCTCATGGATTATCTGGCTTGAAGTAGGTGGTTCATGAACCAAGAATCCGGCGATATGCAGGTGACACGTGATGCATATGATGACAACTGTCGCATTCCAAGCTGGAGGTTTTCTTGGATTGAATCTTCTCTATAACACTAGCAAAGAGTATGAAAGTAACAGTCTAAATTTTTTCTTTTTAAAAAAGGAAACAAGATGCGAATTCAAGTATAGATTTACAGGATGCTTTTGGGGTCTCCAAGTTAGCTTAGATATGTTCTTCTCTTCGTCATTCACTCGCTTCCTCTTTTGGTACAGAAGCATGTATATCTCTCCACCATTCACGAATACTGAGAAACTCACCATAGTCGTGCAGAGGGCATACTTCATTGCATTTTGTAACTTATTGCTATCCTCTTCGGTATCGTATCATATGCTTCTATCAATATAGACACTTTCTCTTCAGATGTTTGATTCTATGCTTAAATGATATTCCGCAGCTCGTTTATCTTTCCAGGTGACTCGAGATGAGCAACAGTTTAGGAAGTATGACGAACCTAATTCTGCTTCAAGTCAAGGTTATCAGCTCCCAACTTCCAAAGACGAAAGAATCTTAATGCTCTACTAAAATTCATCTTGAATAGCTTTTGCTTGGAGTGTAAGAGCTGCTGTATTGAACGAGCAATTTTCAATCTTCATCTTTCACTATGAATTCACCTCCTTATAATCATTTAATTACGTTGTCACTCATTCATAGTAAGTTTGAGTTTCGGATTTTTTTTTTATCTCATATTACTTTGGCTATAATTTCTATTATCTGTAAGGGAAAAAAGAGACAATTGATCACATCTCCTCAATTTCCATTTTCCCTTCGAGTATTCGCTCCGCTTCAAGGGTGTTATATGGTTAAAATTTTGAAATCATACTTTGACCAACAACCTCAAGTAATATGCTCTTCTCGTCTTTTAAAAGTGCATTTACAAGACTAATCATCGCAAGTTAGGTTTTTGGGGCACTGATCCTTGAGGACTTATTCTCAGACAAAAGCTTTCAAATTTCTTTAAAGTGGGTAAGACTGCTCAAATACATCAAGGTACTCAATGCTGGCTATTTCTAAGTCTATAGGTATCTCATTTCTATATCAATCTATACAGTTACACCAAAACTAACTTACTCACTTGCTACTGCCAATCAAACAAGTCCACTCTTCTTTTCCTCCTCGCTTTGCCCAGTAGGCGAGTCCAGGCCCTCCAATTTCCTCTCTTGCTTCGCCTCCTGCCACGAACTAATCAAGAAGCCCACCGAGCACAGCACACCCAACCCACTCAGCCCAATGCCAAAATAAAGGGCACACCTATATCCCCAGAATTCATTCGCACCCCCACTATTTACATGACTCTCTATCGTGCCCGCAAAGCCCAAGCCAAGACTGATACTGTAATTCAGTACCGTGTTCACCAAACTTGCAGCAACACCTTGATGTTCTGGCCTCATGCGGTCACTGAGCACAATATTCGCTGCTGGAAAACTCATGTCCATTCCCCACGGCGTGATGAGGATCGCGACGAACAGTTGCGCCCAGTATGCCTGTCCAATGGGTCGAGTGGCGATGAGTATTGTGCCAATGCAGAATGCGCACATAGCGATGCACATGCATACACCTGGGCCAAGTTTGTGCAGCATGAAGCCGGTAGTGATAGCCGCTACTAGACCTGATATAGCGACGGGTGAGAAGTACGCTGTGATTAGGAGCGGAGAACGGTGTTCGAGTGATTCTTGTATGAGCCAGAGGTAATAAGTCCAAATTCCGAAAGTGGCCCATCCGAACGCGATGCAAGCCAGTATGAAACCCGTATCCTTCGTCATCACCTCTGCTGGAATCAAGGGGAAGCGAGCATGAGATTCGACATAAGCGAAGGCGAGGATGAAAAGAAATCCAATGATGAGGAGGACGTAAATGTAAGGTGTTGACCAGTGGACGATGGGGGCTTGATTCCATGCAAAGTTGATGAGGACAAGGCCTGAGATGCCAGTTAAAGCACCGAGAGCGTCTGTGAGCGCAAAGATACTTGTTTCGTTTGAAGTGTCGAGATAAGGACGAGGTTCAGATGGGATGATGAGATGACCAAGTATAGCGCAGACAAGTCCAACTATTCCCCCAACCCAGAACGTCCACGGCCACCAGACCCATTCGGCGAAGATGGCCGAGAAGACCGCGCCCAAGACGAAACCTCCTGGGGCTGTGGCACCAAAGATGCTGAACACCATCTCTTTCCTCCTGCCATTCGCATACTTCCTACCTAAAATCGCAATCGAATTTGGTAGAAGAAATGCAGGTCCAATACCCTGAAACGCTCGACAAATATCAAACAATATCGGACTGGATCTAGAATAGACACTGAAGCCAGCTAGGAGGGTCCAAATACCGTACCAGATAAAGCCCAGGGAAAAGAAAAGCTTATGCCCAAATAAATCTCCTAAGCGGCCAGCAATGAGGATAAATGTGCCAACAGTAAGCGAATAAGCTGCTGGGAACCAGGAGAGCTGACCCGGGTTTGAAGTTCCGAAACTCTTGCCGATAATTTGAAGAGGCACGATCGTTTGTGCCAGACTTGCTTGTGTCATGAGCTGTGACATGCAGATGATAGCGATGAATGCGATTTCGTGTGGCAAGGACATCTGCAGACTCGCTGGTAACGAGTCTGCCGAGGAAAGTTCCTCTTCTGAAGACTCCCCGCCCGAAGGTTGGTGAGACTGGATGGGCGCAATATTTTCTGACATGATGTACAGTTGTGAGAAAGGGGCTCGTTTACCCTAGCTCGGAATAGTGACAAGTCACGTGAGTGATATTAGGATATTCTGGAATGGGGTACCTGACGAACAGAGGCAGAAAATAGTTGCAACAAGACAGCGATAAGGCCCAGCATTCATCCCAATGAGAGTTAAGAATTTAAGTACGAGAGTGTTGGTCGAGATTTCACAAAGATCAAGTCCTTATCACTAATTAACATTGTCAAGCATTTGTCAGGTCGTTAGCTTTTCCTTTTGGCGGGTCGCGACTCATGTAGGATCCATTCCGATCCACTCTATCATTCCGTCATCACTGCCGGTGGGAGGGAGGCACTTGTCGGCGGTGGCTCACTAGAACTCGTGTATTTAATTAGTAGGCTGTCATGGCACTTGCCTATACTTAACCTATTGCTTGTGGGAGAGGTATACACATATTATTCTTGTTAACTTCGAATGTTGAAATGGGATATATTGCGCCCCGCTATGCTTAATTACGCCCATCCTAAGCACCAAATATCATACAATATTTGTACATGAAAATCCCATTGCCAGTTCCAGGTATCTGCTGCCGTTTTCCCCATCGCCATATTCCAAACTCCTTTCTCAAATGACAGAATCAAACTTTCTTATCTTCAGAGTGCTCTCGCTCTAGTGATAAATGCTTGACACCTGTTATAGCTTCCCCAGCTGAGTCACCTCGAGCAAATTGTCTCCTAGCCTCCATGGCTCTGATGTCAGGGTGCTCGAGAAGGGCCGCTGCTTGCTCAGGTGTCATTTCCTCCTCGCCTTCTGTATCGGACTCATCGTCCTCCTCAATCATGCTGCTACTCATCTCCTCATTCTCACCATCCTCAATCGAGATCATGCTATCCTCCAGCCCATTTTCATTTTCGTCATCGATGGAGTCGCGGGAGATATAGCTGTCGCCAAGCTCCTCATTGTCTTCCTCTTCCTCTTCATCTTCACTTTCATTTTCCTCCTCCTCCTCCTCCTCCTCTTCTTCCTCGTTGTCTTTTTCATCGCTTTCTGAATCGCTAAAATCATCCACATGCAGCACAGGCTCGCGCCAATATCTGAAATCGGTGTACTCTTCTCCTCCAGACTGAACAAGAGTATTCACAGGAGGAAAGTAATGATCGACAACTTCACGCATGTTGACATAGCTAAATCTGAGCTTGTTCAACTCCAGCATGTCCAACGACACCTCAGCATAGCTGTTAATGGTGAAGATCCGATCACTTTTGATTCCCACTGAGCGATAAGACAGCGCATCTGTAAGTCGATTACCGAATCCAGCATAGAAAGGCGTCCGTCCAGGTCCAAAGAGGTTCTTGATGTCTCGCAAACAAGCCATTTTGAAGACTTCGGGTTTTCGAATGTACAATTCTCGTCTCAATGCAGCAATAGTGCGATCAGGACTTAAGATGGTTGGTCCCTTTGGAAGACGATGGCTGTCTTGAACTATACCATTGAGGTATGCCCTTGTGGTATCGGCCTGCCCAACAGAGCGAGATGTCAGATACATGATGTTGTATCCATTATTGACAATCTCAGTATAGAGCTTCGCAACTCCAATGTGAGTCCAGTCTCGACCGATCATGTTCAAGACATGTCCCAGAGCATCGGATTTCGTGATTGTGCCATCAATGTCAGAGATGACAATGGGTACATCGTATTTCCATAGGTACATGTTGGCTTGACACGTCGCGCGGTTGACTGTAAAGCTCATCGGATTAGGCCCAGATTTAAGTCCCAGGGTCATCAATTGGTCACTTGTCAGACGAAGAGTCTTGGCGTAGTTGCGATTTGGGTCTCCTGCTGACTCTGTTGGTGTCTTTGGTGGAGTCTGCATACCAAGGCCTTCAGAGCCGGCTCGTCGATGGGTAATTGGCGTGTTGATGTCAATATCTGATTCACTATGGTAACCTGGATCTGAGGCAGCATCGCTTGTGAGCATGGATGAGTGGGCAAGTCCAGCCAGCGCCGCTCTTTCGCTTGCTGCTTCCTTGGCCTCCTCGCTGCTGTATATCCATAGATTCCCCAGCTCGTCAGCTCCAATCAATGCGCCGATATCATAGTTCCCTTCAAGCTCCTCGGAGAGAATCTTCCTTGCAATCACCTCCGCCCTCAATGCATCATCGTCACTACTCTTATACCCAGTCATATCCAGCATCAAGTCTCCGGTGTCCGTGATTTGAGTGTGAATATTCGATTTAGAGAGCCTTTCGGACAATGCTAACGCTCGCTCGATGGCTTCTCTTGTAGGCAAAGGAGGAGGGCTATGCGATCGCTCGGTCAGGGTCTCTGATCGCATATCGCTTGGAAGAAGATGTGGTGTCAATGATCGTGTCTGCCGATCCCTATCGGCATCTCCCAATGCAAGCATCCCATCAGTATTGCTCCGAGCAATTGTTGCACCGGACCAGTCACCAGAAGCAGGGCGTCCATCGACAAGTTCGGGACTAGAAGATAGAGGAGTGAAGGCACCTGCAAAGTCAGTTTTGTTTCCTTCAATTGTGGCAAGAAGACATACTCAGGTTGCTTGGCCTCCTTGGGTTCACAGTTGACGGCCTTGAAATGCTTCCCGCCCTTGACTTGCCCTCGGCAATATCTAGATCTAGGAAATCTGGCTCCCCTAAATTCGATGTAGTCGACTGCTCTGGTATCATGGGCGGACTTGATGCTGGAGACACTAGTGGCGATGTCTGCAGAGATTCTGGAATATTGTCGGTCGTCTCGAATACGAAGAATGCTTCACCTCCCTCCCCCAACTTCATGGAATAGTCCTGCTTCACATCATTGACCTTAAATTCAACTTTCTTCTCGTACGGTCGCAACAGTGAGAACTTTCCGAATCTGACATGAAACGGCGAGCATGCCAGTGATCCATCTTCCTGCTCAACAACGATTACATCAATAGCACCGCTGAGGGTGGCGGGGTTTATAGAATTCCATGTTTTCGAGACCGAGCCGCTGATGCTTCGAACGTACTGCATCGCAATAGTGGCAGTGGATGAAGGCTGATGGAAAACAATGTACATAAAGTAGGGAAACCAAAAGACAGTTAATCAGTCTGCAAAAGAGAAGGATCAGCGAATGTATGTAAAGTTTGAGGACATTGTAAAGTCGTTGAGATGGATTTATCCGTTTGCTGGGACTGACAAGCCGGCATGCGACTTTCTTGGTGGGATTTGAGGAGATGGATGATGGGAGAACTCACCAAATCCAATTCAGGTGCTTCGGTGTCGAATACAACGACCTTGGTAGAATAGGTAAGGTACCTTACTCGGTGTTGTATATGCCTTGAATTCTCAGAGCAATGAGGATATTGAACAATACTTTAGAGGATTAGGAGGAAAACAAAGCTGGAAGCTGGGAGTTCATGATGGGGTCACTCACTCATCACTGACGACACCACGGACACTTTCCCATCCCCGTGTTCCACGCCAGCCCAGCCAGCCCCAGCCCTGGTGGGTTCGGCGGGCCAGCAGCCTCACCTCAGATTCAGCCGGCGCACGGTACTTTTTGTCAGTTCCAAGTTATGCCGAGGACATCGCGGACGACGGATAAACGATACGAGCGTGACGAGCGACAGGAACAGGACAGGAACCCAAGACTGGACTCAACAACAACTTGGGAGCATCGCATGACCGTTACAAAAAAGGTACAACTGTACCGTTACAGTTCAGATGTCCCAGATGACCACCGTCCCACTGCATAGACTATACATCTGTTACCTAACGGCGCCTACAGCAAATGTTGGGGGAGTGAATGATTAAGTATTCTCGGGTTCAATTACTCCGCAGGTGAGTTTAATTGATGAGAATCTCACCTCCTCACTTGCTCACTTCTCACCTCACTCGTGACTTAATCAGCCTCAATTCAATATGCATCTATTCCGTTGCCTTGCCACTTACTAGGAGACGATATATTATATACTTCCTTCTTCTTCACAGTTATTCTATGTATATCAGACTGTCAGCTAGTCATGAGTTTAACTCAAGTCAAGTTGATAGCTTGAGCCATTCCATATTGCAAGTCCGTTATGCGGTCCTGATTCGGCGTTATCCGAAAAGCATGTGATGGAAAACCTTTCATGTGCAAGGAAGTGCGTTATGCGTTTCTATCGGAGTTGCTATATCTTTAAAATTCCTCGAAAACCATTAGAGACCGAGGTATTAAAGTCTGTCGAAGAGAACATATTATCCTTACACCCTTGTAGCAAATATGTCCTCTTCAATGCCGGGCCTGGAGTCGTATTTGATATCTGTTGAGCCATAATCTCGACAATCAAAATACCTTACTAATCTATGTCTTCCGAAATATTCGAGCACAAGCACTTCATAGATACATATGATTGATATAATTATCACAGGTGAAGTAAAGTGTTGTTTACTATCCTTTTTGTCCAAAATTGATGTGCTACATGACAAAAGCAACCATCTAATACAGACAGGAAGAGAAGGCAATACAGTTAAGAAAATGTTTCACAAATACCAGATATCTAGGAGGTCAAGCCATCAAAGCTTCGTCGTTTAGAGTCGTCAAAATTAATTTTCTATCAATTCAATACCCAAACATAACAATTTAAAAATACATTAGAGATTGTAAAAGTTTTGATAGTTCTATCAAAGTTGTTCGCTAAACTAGTACAGACAAGTTCAAACCCCACCTTGATAAAAGTTGGAATAGCCAAGTAGGATACCTTTCTGGATTTAAACACAATCCAAATGATTGTCACACTAGATAAACTATTATCAACTAAGGCAAAGAGCGTTCCGACTAAATGGTACAGACATAGTAGAATGTCGGATATCAGTACACATTACAGCACTTGAATCGCCTGTAGGCAAGGTATACTGTCGCGCTGACTCTGCCATGAGGGGTAATTGTGGTTCTTGTAGTCTTAGTAATTGAGGTAGATTTTGGTAAGTGGGAAAAGATAATTCTCGACACAAAAAAGTCTCTCTCAGTCTTCTTTTCATACAAATAAACAGCTGTGATATCAACTTTGTACCTTCTCTACATTGTCAATTGCAACGGCAGTCTTCCAACATGTTTTCCAACTGCCGGCAGATGTTGGTTTTTCTATTGCACTCACTCATTCCAATTGGTTTGCGGATTGAAAAAGCCCACATCCGCTCAAGCATGGCCCAAACAGGCTCTGATCGCCGCCTCTATCCGGGGGCCACAATCGCGAGAATCTGATCAACCTCAGGCTCCTTCCTCGCGATGTTGCTCCAGGGTCAAATGTCGATGTTCTGGACATTCCATTATTTTGTTTTTGTTCACCAACACCAACACCACCACTAGCTCCAGCAATTTTAACGTGGCAGACTTCTGGCAGTTCTCCGGTTGCAAACTTCGAATATATCAATTCTGCATGAACGCCCTGGACTTCTATATCGCCCTTCTCGACTGGATCTGGGACTGGAATCATGTCGCTGACACAAATATGTATTTGATACAATCTGCCGCGACGGCCAGTGCTCTGTCCTGGCTTCTGTATAGAGCGTGGCAGACCTTATGGAAGCCAGTCCCGGAACTTATCAGTATCCTTGGGGTTGAAGTTCCTGATGCGCCAGAGGTTTCCATCGCAGGCATCAATACTACATCCTTAACTCTGCACTGGAGTAGGCCTGTACCATCAAAGCCTGTGGTCAAGTACTTGATCCAAGTGAACGGAGTCAACATTGGCGATTCTTTACGCCTGGAAACTGCGATTACGGTCACCGGATTGAAACCAGCACACTACTACAATGTGAGAATCATTGCGGTGGGGACGAATAATTTTCAGTCCGGTAGCTCGGTGCTCAGACTCAGGACACTAGGTCGCAATGGACGTCCAAAACTAGAAGGATGTAATGGCTCCACAGAGCCATCCGACGACGAAGATGAGCTTGTGGTTGTTGACAAGGAGACTGGAAGTGGGAGACGCAACACGGTTGGGGTTGAAGCTGTTCCTCTACCCGAGGGCTCGCAATCAATGGTACGAGAGCAGAGCAGTGGAAATACAGGCCAGAGACGAAACACTATAGGCCGAAAGCACTCTCCATCTACAGCAAGTGTCGATCAAGTTGCCAGAGATTTTGCTGTTTCGAGTTTGCAGCCGGGAGAGTCTATGGATCAGCTCGCTGACAAATTCGAAGCCATCCGGAAGGAGCACGATGATATTTTATCACAGATGGCGAGGGATGCCGAGGAATATAGAGTCCTGATGATCAATCTCTCGGCAGAGAAGGAAGAAAAGCAAAAGGCACTATCAAAGAAAGAGGAAGCAAGTGATAAGTTGAAACAGGAAGCTGCGGTTTCTGAACGCATGAACCGTGATGCACAGATTAAGAAGTCCCAGAAGGAGAACATCTTGGCTGGCAAGGAGTTGGTCAGGAAGAAGCGAAATGATGATATGACAAGGTGGAGGAATGAAATTGAGCGCATGAAAGTTGAAAGAGAGGAGTGGCGCGGTAAGGCTGAGAAGCTCCAGCTTGAGAAGGACTCCAAGGTCTCTGATCTCCGGGATGAAAGTGCAAAATTGCAATTGATAGTTAAGAGCCTTGAGGATGATATTCATCAAAAAGGTCTGCAAATCAAGGAGCTTGAACGAGAGCGAAGCAAGCTCCCTGGTGCGCAGAATGACGAGGAAACCAAAGAGCAAGATGACAACGATCAGCGTGAGGCTGCTCAATGGAAGCGAACTGAGGATGATTGCTTGAAGACGATCAATCACAACGTTACGACCTTGGGCGAAATTGCTGCCGCAATCGTAATGAATCAAAACTTGGTCAATAGTCTTCAATCGACTCATGCTTTGATGCAACACGCCAACTCTTCAGGGGTTGACTTTGACCCAACTGGAGCCTCAGGAAAGGTCAAATCACGAAGAGTACGCAATCGAAAGAGCAGAACCAACACCATATCATCGCCTGGAGCAGTTTATTCCAACCCCGAGTCTGCATTTGCAAACGCCAGTGTCTTCAATAACCTTCACAATACTACATCACCGACTTTCGCACCTGGACCTTATATCGATTTGAACAACGATCTGGCTATGGTACCACTTTCAGAGCAGATGCATGGAATGAGTGACGAAGATATTCACATGCTTACCGCAGGAGCACCATTGAGTCCCACAGCGACTTCGCTATTACCTTCCAATATATTCGCCGATGATGAGCCTTCTAGCCCTGGCGGTGATTCAGTTGGATCTTTCTATGGAGTCCATCAATCGCCAGACTCGTCCAGTCGTTCGGCCAGTCGCATATCTAGCCCGCAAAATTCTTCTCAGAACCTAGCTCTCTATGGAGTTTCATCAGCAGCCTTTAGGGAAGATAATGATAGACGATCACTCAACTCTCCGAGAACGGATTTTGGTGTTATTGGATCGATGCCAAGGAATGAGCCAACGCCAAACAAACTCCTAGATATGTTCTTCTCATCGCGTGCGCGTGGAAAGACTGTTCAAGCTGACGGCCCAGCGCTTGGGACTCTCAAGCATGGTCAAAGCCAATCCTTCCCACGATCGCTTGAGGAACCAGAGACATTAGCAAATAAAGCTCGGCGCATGAGCTTCACAACCAACTGGCCCGGGTTTGGGAAACGATCTCTCACTGCCAGTGATGCCTCAAGTCAGGGTAATGCTCCTGCACCAGCACGCAACAACATTGTAGCAAGAAGACGACGCGGTTTCAACATGTTCAATAATAGTATGGATGAGAACAGCATACACTCTGAACGGGATCCAAGCAGTCCACGACCTGTCTCCATCGCTTCAGCAGGTCATGCAGAGCTTCCCCGACCCTCTACGGATAGCGCACCTTTTGGATGGGGTCCAGCTCCAGCTTCTGATGCTCACATAAAAAATAGCCCTCTTGCAGCCAATTGGTCTGTTAACGTTCCACCATCCTGGTCCAGGAATCCATCGAGAAGGCCATCCATTCAGCACGGTTCTTCTACCAATCTCATCACTGGTGTAGCAAGCCAAGATGATGAGATAATTTACCCAGAGGATGATCGACTTGGACATTCAAGCCCAGCACCAAATGTGGGTGTCATCGGTACTCGACCTCCATCCTCTCAAAAGCCAATAACTCCGAAGCTAAATCCCGCTGCACCAGCTTTCAAAGGTCTCTTTTTTAAGACTCCGACCACAGATGTTGATAAAGACAAAGGGAAAGGAAAGTCTAAGGTAAGGAGCAGTGATGAAAGTCCTATCGATGAGCTGCCGCCAATGCCTGCTTCTTCTCCTACCGCCTCTAGGAAGTCTCGAGATACACACTCGATACATACGCAACATAGCATAGCAGAGTCGTACGACAGCCTGGACAGGATATCGAGCAACACACCCTCCGATGCGCCAACCCCTAATGCGTCAGCCAAAGAAAAGGAATCGGCAGGATCCCTCCGTGACCTCCTGCGTCGCAAAGGCAGCTCAAGCAAATTCAGCCTTTCATCTCTACGTCACATTGGCACTAAGAAAGGAGCAGGTAGTGGATCTAATTCAGATAGAAACGCTTCTGTTGAGCGGGATGGGAGTTTCGATGAGTACAGTGAGGATGCTGGGCTAGGCAGAAGTATGGATAGCGTGACGAGTAGTCCGATGATCGGGAGCAATGCCAGTGGGGAGTGGAAACCGAAAGAGAAGGATACCCCGAAAGAAGGGAGGATGAGTGTAAATTGGAGTCGGTTCGGGTTGAATAAGGGGAAAGGTAGGGCTGGCGGTATTGGGAGGGAGAGTGTTGAGGTAGAAAGAAGTGAAAGCGAATTGACCACCGAGGATGAAGGATGATTTTCGATACTATACGAAACTCGTGTTCGACCTTGGCCTGCGTATATAAACCATAGCATTAGTTGTAGCGTGTATTTTTTCAAATAAAACAACTTGAGTATTTCTAACTTTAATTATAGCGATTAAACAAAGATATTATTTAATTGGTTAATATTTATTATAACGGTTTTTTTATCGACTACCATTATTTATTATTAAAACTTTTAAACTGTATTACTACGCTACGATATTATAAGAATTTTATTTTAATCGTATTTCTATATAAAAGTTAATTACATATAATACTTAAATTATATTTAATAACTTTTTAATAATTTATATTTAATATACTTACGATTTTCTAATAAAGGAGTTAAACTTTTAAAACTTACTATCTAACTAATAATCTCTTTATAGGAATTTTAATACTAATAAAATTAGCTTTTTTATTTACTATTTTAAATATGGGTTTTTATTGATAAAACTGGATTATTTGCTCCCGCTAAATATACGGCAACTGAGGCTAAAGCTGCTGTAAGATTCCTTGCACGCAAGATTAATCGCTTATTTTCAGCCCCCAAGTATTCTTCTAGGAAATCGTTTGCTAGGGTGTTTATTGGTCAACGATACGATAGACATCCCTACAGTATATTCATACGGAGCCCTAAAACCTTTTAGGGAGTCAGAAGCTTTTCTTCTTCCTTTTAGCATTGCTGTTTTTTTTCGATCCTGCGATAAAGTGAAATATACCTATCAATATGGCGTCGAACCCTACCGAAAAGACCACGGATATCGCGGATCTGTGGTCTACAGCATTGAGGGGTTACTATGAAACCACCGGTCAAGATTTGAGAACTTTGCCTCGATTCACGAGTGTTAATGACATTATGAATGATGCGCAATTGAAAAATGATCTCTTCGATGGTTTTCGTCATGACAAGAGCAAAGTTGACAAACTTCGTTCTGCGATTACGCGGAATAGCGACCTCGTGATGAAGGGTGCTCAATACATTGCACAGGCTGCAACACCTGTAAGTCTTCGAAAGGCTTCAAATGATGTATAGAAACTTATTCTGACGGTTCTAGGCGTTCCCTCCAGCAGCAGCCATTTTGACAGCTTTCACATATGTGATGAAGGTAAGGACTCACCACCCTGTATTCTTGTCAGAACTAAAACTTTCAGGCTTGCAAAGATGTGTCAGCAGACTATGACAAGATCACTAGCTTCTTCGACGAGATGAATAACTTTTTAGAGAGAGTTTCGATCATCGAGAGCAGAATGCCAACAGTTCCTGCTTACAAGCTCTTTCTCACTAGAGTTTTTTCAAGCATGATGAACCTCCTCGCAATTGCGACGAAGGCTGTCAAGAAAGGGCGCTTTAGTATGTGCCCTCCTCCGTATTTCGTTCGGCATTAACTTAAAACAGAGAAGTGGTTCAAAACTCTCTTGGAGGGTGGTGGCGATGATGAGCTCGCTGGAGCGTATGGCACTATGGAAACCGCACTGAAGCGACTTGAGTCTGCAACCAATTTTGCCACACTTGGAAATACTGAAGAAATCAAGAAGGATACCAAGCATGTCATTGTATCAACCCAAAGAATCGATATCACGACACAGGAAATTGACCTGAGAGCTCAAGATATCCAGTCTTCAGTTAAAGATGGCTTTCTTGCTGTGACAGAAATGCAAACTCAATTGGCAGAGAATTTTGCGAAAATGATGGCGGAGCAGGAGAAAAAGGCTGCAAAAGCGCAATCCCAGGTGCACAAGTCAAAGGACAAAGGAAAGGAACCAGGAGCAAGAAAACACGCGGCATTCAACGTCGTTCGTCGCACCTTCATGAAACCCGCTGTACTTATCGAGCAAGCTGAGGATATTGAGGCTTCGTACGTTCATGGAACAGGAGAGTGGATCTTTGAAGAGAAGTCGTACGGGAGTTGGAGTTCTAATGAGAAGTCTGTTCTGTTGCTCGTTGGAGGTTCGGGAGTAGGAAAGTCAAATTTGGCGTTCTCAGTTGTGCAGAAGCTCAGTGAGACCACCGACTACGACCCAAGAAGTTCAGTAGCATACTTTTACTTCAAGGACGAGCAAGAGGAGCTCAAAACAATGACAACGGCTACAGCAAGTCTCATAAGACAACTTGCTGAGCAAGATACTATATACTGTGAGCAAGCCGCAGCTGAGATCGACAAGAACGAGAATGAGACCGTCAACACCACAGATTGGCAGGCTCTGTGGGAGAAATATTTGATTTCAAAGTTTCCTGAAGACGGCGAGGGCAATGCGTACCTGGTTCTCGACGGTTTGGATGAAATGGCATCGTCGGCGGACAAAACCGTATTTCTAGAACTTCTATCAAAGCTACAAGCCGCAAAGTCCAAGCTTCATGTCCTCGTCACACTTCGACCAATTCCTGAGTACGATGCAACCAATACAGAATGTACCCAGCTTTTCATTACCAAAGAAAAGATCTCTGTTGATTTTCCGACCCTTCTCAAGACCCGTATGGACAGAACCAAAGGTTTGTCTAAAATTTCCAAGTTTCGAAAGCGAGTCAAGAAATTGATCAGCGCATCATTGCAGGAAAGGGCAGATGGTCAGTCATAATTTCCCTCATCGAAACTTTACTGACTTGGGATAGGCATGCTCTTTGTCGAGCATATGCTTCGTCGATACAATTCCATAGGTCGGGAAGGGGCTGTTTTAAAAGATATGACAACCTTCTGTCCGACAGATTTATCGTCATTGTATGCTCTGATGGTAGCAGAGTGCCAAAGTCGAAGAACTCCGGAGCAGTACCAAGCATTGAAGCAATTGTTTGCTTGGCTCGCATTCTCAAGACGCCCTCTAACAGTCAACGAGGCATCCTTCGTTGGGTCACTCACTGGACAGGATTCTGGTTTTAGCATTGAGGAGGAGCTTGAAGGAAAATCGTCAAGGTTCGTGTCTGAGCAGATCGCGAAACTACTGAGCTGACAATATTTAGGATTCTCGAAGTAGCGACACCAGTCACAGTTGGTGATGAAAGTGACCCAACATCCGACGCCGAAGACGACGAAAAAGACGCAACAGACGATGGCAAATTCCCGCTTCGTTTCCAAGAGCGTTCTATCCGGGAGTATTTCCAGGCAATGAGTGTCGATGATGATGGGCTTCGAACCTCACCTTCACATGCTCACCTGACTATCTTCGAGAGTACAGTCGCCGTTCTGTGCGGAAAAGCTCCACAGCCCACTGAATTGGCAGCTTACTCTGCTCGATACTGGGCTGCGCATTTTCTTGCGATTGACGCTGTGGTTCTCTCCACTGCTGACCTACTGCGAGTTTTCGAGAGCCTTGCTCTAATATTAACAGATCACAATCAAGCATCAAAAGTTATTGAGCAGCATGGGTACTTCCGCCACTACTATACTTTGGCTTTTGTTGCCAATCCAGAAGGCTCTACGCATTTATACTCATTCTTTACTCGTCTCGACGAGTTGTTGGAACGTATGCCTAACGAGGACGGGTTGAGCGAGACTGCGTCTACTTGGCTGTCCGGGATCAGGAACAATCCAAAGAAAATCATGGAGCCACTTGTTAGAGGTCATCATCACAATTGGCTGACGGCAAAGCTTAACATCAGTGCGAGAATGGGATTTATGTACGCACTAGATGCTGCTGCAATGGTAACTCAATGAGAAAGCTCGATGTTCGTCGCTAACTCGGAGACAGACTGACTTGATTCCGCCAATGACTCTTGATCAAAGGATGAACGCATCAGGTGAAACTTTCAATACTATGGCAAATCTCTTCGGGCCAGTTACAAAGCACCAAGGTCTGCGCATGGTTGCCCTCGTAATGATTATGGTCCCGTACAAGCAACATGAAGCGTCCATCCCTTGGTTTGAAAGGGCTCTGTTAGTGCCACCAACTGAGCTGAGAAGATCTTACAGTATGCTCAGCATTGCGAAGGCGCACATGGATAT
>VJWN01000043.1:0-42582 GCA_007644065.1 Margaritispora aquatica | reverse complement strand
TTTTTTTGCCAGACCATTAACTTATTGGGTGTTGAAATAAGCTAATACAATCTCGACAGATTAGTGAAGGAGTTAACTGGGAATTTGAAGATCGGGTGTTATATAAATTAAAACACATGAATTTGAGAGGTATTAGAGTTGAAGCTAAAGGTAGATTAACAAGACGGGCTACGGCCTCTAGATCAGTATTTAAAATGAGATGAAAAGGAGGTTTAAAAAACATAGATTCCTCATTTAGAGGTTGATCAACCATAATGTTAAGAGGTATTGCTAAATCCAATGTACAATACTCTATTACAAACTCTAAAAATCCTAACGGTGCATATGGTGTTAAAGGTTGAGTAAGTAATAAATAAGTAAATATTAATTAACAATAAACATAATTTTAAGTGCTTTATTATAGTTGTATTTTTCTTTTGGAATCTTTTTAATATTTTTAGTTATGCTATATCATATTAATGCCCTGTAATATATATTACACACACATTTTCTAGTCTTATGGTTTTATTATACTCGCCCCCCCCCCTTTTTTATTTAGCGTTGCATTATAAATTATATATATTAAAATAATAACAAATGAATACATAGTCTAATCCCTTTCTTGAGAAAGGGATATATAATAAGTTTATCTTATTAAAGAAGAATGAACAGGCTAATTGCGCCAGAGAGTACAAATTGAGTGCGCAGTTTGGCACCTCGATGTCGGCTTAACTTATCCACATGAATGCAGGAATCATGAAGGGTTCGACTGTTCGTCGATTAATAAGTTACACGAGCTGGGTTAAATACGTCGTGAGACAGTATGGTTTCTATCTTCTAGAGGAAATTAGAATAAAATAAGGATATCCCCTCGTACGAAAGGAGCTGGGTATATTAACCTCTGGTTTACCTGTTGTTTATGTGCCCAATATTGATTTAAGTATTAGCTTATATTATGTAGACTATGATTAGGATACATAAACATAGGCTATTTTACTGGGATGTTACTTACACTTAAGTAAATTTATAGCATAGGCACGGCAGGAACGCTATGTTAGTTAAAGATAAGTGCTGAATGCATCTAGGCACGAAACTTACTTTAAGATATTCTTAAATATACGTAGTTGAACACTACGATTAATTCATCACCAATTAATGCTAGGCTTTAGCTGAAAGAATTCAAATTTTTTTAGGTATAAAGTACTAATTTAATATTAAACTAAATCTATTAAATATCGCCAAAAGGCTTAGCCATGGGGTGTCTAAGGACCCCACTGAAATACAGAGATAGTAGTTATTATGGGTAAGATGCAGAGAGATATATATTTAATTTACTGCTCTTATCTAATTACATCCCCATCGCAATATTATAAGCGATGGTTGGTTAATAGTAATAAAGTCTTTAGGGTTTACAATTTAAATTCACCTAGGCTAACCGTATTATACTCTTAGCATGTAGGCCAAGGCTAACTAAGTCTGGTTAGCATAAAAGTAATGTGGCTGTTTTGTAACCAGCTGAAGCAAGTGCGATACTTGCACTGGACTATTTATTTTTAGATTAGATTGCTTCTTACCATGGCCCTATCGTCAAGTGGTTAAGACATAATGTTTTCATCATTATATACGAGGGTTCGATCCCCTCTGGGGCTAGGATATATTTATAATATAAACTACTCATTAGCCATATAGTTTTGTAGACTATTTTAATAAACTATCTATCAAAGCTTATATTAAATGCGGATTGATGTAATAGTAACATACTTGGCTCATGTCCAATATATAGAGGTGCAAGTCCTTTGTCCGCACTTAAAGGTTATAGCTTAATTGGTAAAGCAAGCTGCTCATGACAGCTGAGATGAGTGTTCAAATCACTCTGGCCTTAATTATTTACGGCAGAGTTTTTATTTTAACATCCGAGTGCTGGAATTGGTAGACAGGACGAACTTAAGCTTCGTTGATATAATATCGTAGAGGTTCAAGTCCTCTTTCGGATAAATAAAAACCTAATAGCCCTTTTAAATATAGTATTCACAAAGGTACTGCTAATAATTCAGCTTTTGTTTACGGCTACTTTGCTTTCTTTAGCCGGTGTTTACTTGCTTTTTCTATTAATATGTGACATTTGAGTTAAAATATCTATATTTACTTCAGTAGAGTTTAGAGTAGCAAGATAGTTTATATAGTTGTATAATCTAACTTATATTAACATTGGATTATGTTGACTATAGTAACTGTTTTATATGTAAGTTGTATGCTTCGTTTATTTTGTGGTGATAATACAGGAGTTGTTGAGACCAGACTTTATGTAATATGGTACAAAATATTAAGATATTTAAAGGCCTTTATTACTATGGTAATAGTTATACATATTATGTATATGTGTATGTTATATAATTATTAAATATAACTAATAAACTGTCGTCAAATCGAAGTACATTAAGCCTACACTCGATAATACAACGTAATATTTGTAACCTTGTATTATCGATGAGTAATCATAGGGTATAATCTTCATTACAAATATATCTTTAAGGTTAGGGGGTGGAGAGTTGGCGTAAATCTACAATTTTTTGTTAGATTATGTGCACAGCCTATGAATAATTTAAGCCCAGTCGATTAAGGTTTAATGGGCACAAGGGGGACATAGTTTAATTGGTAAAACTGCGATTTTGCATATCGTTATTTCAGGATCGAGTCCTGATGTCTCCAGTTATAATATTTAACATAGTATTAAACATTCTTTTATTAAGCTCGAGAAGCTCAATTGGTTGAGCGGGGTCTTGAAGCGACCTAGGTTGTAAGTTCAAATCTTATCTCGGGCAAGGATAGTTATTTGTAATAAAATAACATTAAGTAAAAACAGCCCATATTATATATTTTAAATATGCAATTGTTAATGATTAATGGTTATACTTAAACTATATATAGTTTAATAAAGTCTATATGTTAAATATATTTAGGGTATATATAATTCAGGGTATATTTTATTTATGTTTAGAAATATAAATATATTACGTATATATGGCTTATAGGGGCGTATTTTCATCATTTACATATTTATAGTAGATACAATCCGAAATCAGGGTTAGTAGGTATGCCATGCTCGTAGGTACTGTATATACTATTTACTATGGTGCATAATAGGTATTATTAGTCCAATATATATAATTTTTTCAGGATTTTCTGTTGATTAGTTAGGGGATTTTTATAAGGTAGTGATGGAATTGGTAGACATGAATAGCTTAGGACTATTTAATTTTTAAATTTTATCCGTTCAAGTCGGATTTACCTTATACATTTATATTTAGCCGAATTTATAATAATAAATTCACTGATTTTTAATATGTTGTAGACTAATCGGTAAGTCATAAATTTTTGGTATTTACCATTGGGTGTTCGAATCACCCCAACATAACTAGTGTTTTATAATATTCTAAATACTATTTCTTTTGTGGATGTAGTTCAATGGTAGAACGACTGTATGTGGCACAGTATGTTCCCTGTTCAATTCAGGGTATTCACCTTTATTTAAAGCCAAGATAGTTCAATTGGTTAGAACATTAATTTCATGCATTAATAATGAGAATTCAATTTTCTCTCTTGGTAATAGTGTTTTGTAAAAAGCCTAAATAAGCTAATTTAACCCTCATATAAAAAGGTCTTATGTGTATCTTATATAATTTATATCTAATTTATAATACCTAATATAATACTACTGAGCCTTTAAATTAAGTATATATATATATCTAAATAATATTCAGTCTAGTTTTGTATAAATAATTTCTATACTTCATAGGATAAATTTCAGTCTTCTAGTTTAAACCGTATGACTCGTTAAATAGATGCTCTATATATTTATAATATAGTGTGTGTATATATATTTTATATAGTTTATTATGTATAAAATATCGTATATATAGTAATGAGACTCCTCTTTTAGGACCTCTGCAACAACTGTTTAACGGTATCTCTTAAAAAACAGGCATATATTTATACAGCCCTATATGAAATAAAAAAAATATAATATATTTATTAAATGCTTTATGACCTGTTTAAGAGAAAAAAAAAATTAATATTTACATGCTAAATTTATTATTCACATGTCTTTTTAACAACTGTGATACACCTAAACCTTGAGGTCTTTATTTTCAGGATAGTGCTACTCCCCAAATGGAAGGATTAGTTGAATTACATGATAACATTATGTTCTATTTAGTTATAGTCTTATTTGGTGTAGGTTGAATAATGATATCTATAGTTAGAAATTATTCTAGTCTTAAATCACCCATATCACACAAATACCTAAATCACGGAACATTAATAGAATTAATCTGAACTATTACTCCGGCTTTAATCTTAATCTTAATAGCTTTCCCTTCATTCAAGTTATTATATTTAATGGATGAAGTTAGCGATCCTGCCATGTCTGTATTAGCAGAAGGTCACCAGTGATACTGAAGTTACCAATATCCTGATTTTTTAAACGCAGAAGATGAATTCATAGAATTTGATTCATATTTAGTACCTGAATCAGATTTAGAGGAGGGAGCATTAAGAATGCTAGAAGTAGATAACCGAGTTATACTTCCAGAATTAACACACGTGAGATTTATTGTAACCGCGGCAGATGTTATCCATTCTTTTGCCTGTCCTGCCTTGGGGATTAAGTGTGATGCCTACCCGGGTAGATTAAATCAAGTTTCTGTTCTTATCAACAGAGAAGGAACATTCTATGGACAATGTTCGGAAATCTGTGGTATCTTACACAGTTCTATGCCTATAGTTATAGAATCAGTAAGTATAGAAAAGTTCTTACAATGATTAGAGGAACAGTAATTAAATGTCGTTATAACGACAAATTTACATGCTTTGGGCTTAATTTATTTAATTTTTAAAAATGGTTATTCTGTATAGCTAAGTGGTGAGTACTAAAATATTTAAATTTTAATCGTTGTAAATACAATGATTAATAAAATTTCCATTTATGTATTACCTAGATAATATATACTATACAATATATAGTATATATTGTAAATTAAGTTAGTTTAAAGTAAAACAAACTTGTTTCGTTTATTATACCCTATTTGTTTTTATACCTAAATATTATGGTACATTAAATTAGACTAAGTTTATTAAAAGTGCAAACCTTTTACTTATTAAATGATGATCTTTTCAATTTTATTTTTAATATTATCTAATGCGGTTACTGTAAGGCGTGATAAGTCCATTTTGTATAGTAGAGTAGTTATAATAGCTTTACTCTACTCTACTTTACTAGCAATAAACACTTTATTTATTACTAGTCTAGGTACAGGTATAGGTCTTTATGGAGGTTTATTCCATATAACAAGTACAACTCAAATTTTTCACATATTTATTTTCTTAATTAGTGCGGTTATATTGCAATTAACTGCATTTTACCCACGTAAGGTTTGGTTGGCTGAATATGCTTCTTTAAGTAAATTAATATTTTATAATTTTTTATACTATAAAAGTCAAATTCAAAATAAAATGGGGGAACAATTTAAAATTATTGAATACCCTCTAATTTTGTTATTTATTGTAACAGGTGCAACTTTCTTAGTATCCACGAGTGACATGGTTTCTATATTCTTAAGTATAGAGCTACAGAGCTACGGGTTGTATTTATTAAGCACGTTATATAGAAACTCCGAAAAAGCCACTTCGGGAGGTCTGACTTATTTTTTATTGGGTGGTTTAAGTTCATGTTTTATTTTATTAGGTACTAGTTTAATATACGCAAACTCAGGTACAACTAATCTTGACGGAATATATGTTATAACTAGCTTAAGTGATTTAGCCAATGATAGCACTAATATACTGTACTGATATAAATCCTATTATATACACTTCTCATTATTAATCTTAAGCGTAGGATTTTTATTTAAAGTCAGCGCGGCGCCTTTCCATTTCTGATCTCCAGATGTTTATGACGCTATACCTACAATTGTAACGACTTTTGTAGCAATAGTGGCAAAGATATCCATATTTATTTTCTTTTTAGAACTAGTTCATTATACTAGTAACTCTTTATTTAATTTTGAATTTACTTGAACTACAAGTTTACTAGTTAGTTCCTTATTTTCTTTGATAATCGGGACTGTAGTTGGTCTTACACAGAAAAGAATAAAACGGTTGTTTGCCTACAGTACCATTAGCCACGTAGGATTTATATTATTAGCATTGAGTATAAATAGTATAGAATCCATACAAGCATTTATATTTTACTTAATGCAATATTCTATTAGTAACTTAAATGCCTTTATTATTCTTATAAGTATCGGTTATTCACTTTATTACTACATAAATGATAGTGATGAGTATAAAGAATTAACAGATAAAAATAATTCACCCATACAATTAATAAGTCAATTGAAAGGTTACTTTTACATTAATCCTGTTTTAGCTTTAAGTCTAAGTGTAACCATATTTTCTTTTGTAGGTATTCCACCTTTAATAGGATTCTTTGCAAAGCAAATGGTATTAAGTGCCGCAATAGATGGGGGTTACATCTTCTTGGCTTTAGTTGCCATATTAACAAGTGTTATAAGTGCAGTATATTACTTAAATATCATAAAACAAGTGTTTTTTGATAAGGCTGAGTACAAGATTAACCCTGAACTAAGCCATGTTAATTTACAAGGTAACATAGTTAGAAACAATGTTTTAAAAGCCAAATCAACTTTTAAGCTTAATAGTATTACATTATCTAGTTATTTAACTATTACTATATCTGTATTAACATTAATAATTCTTTTATTCATTTTCCTACCTCAAGAGTGATTAAGTCTGGCCAATATCTTGGCTCTAATTTTATTCAACTCATAAATGACAAGTACATCATTCTTTTTTCTCTTTATACCTATATTGGCTATAATCTTATTAGCCGTTAATCTTATTTTTGCTCCACATAATCCTTATCAAGAGAAAGATAGCGCTTTCGAGTGCGGTTTTCATTCATTTTTGGGTCAAAATAGAACGCAGTTCAGTGTTTCTTTCTTTATATTTGCACTACTTTTCCTTTTATTTGACTTAGAAATTCTTTTGGTTTATCCTTACGTAGTTAGTGCCTATGTAAATGGCATTTATGGTCTAGTAATTATGCTTATCTTTTTTTTAGCATTAACACTGGGATTTGCGTTTGAACTGGGTAAAAACGCTTTAAAGATTGATAGTAGACAGATGCTTAGTTTAAATAATCATAACAGTAATAACATAGCTTCTACACAATCATCTCTATTTTTTTATATTCAACTTGGTTTGGTTTCTTACCAGTTAATTAGAGCGTTATTTCCTATAGTTCATTTAAAGTTTAAGCATCATATTAACGATATGCTTTTTCGTTCCTAGGGTATTACTATTATTTTACCTAAATAATAACCCCTGAGCAATAAGTTTATTAAAATTCTTTAATTTTTCTCGTGATTTACGCTCTTCATTAATAAAGTTTCGAACATGTTATTTAATTATTGTGTCTATGATTTTATGAGATTATAGTTTACAGTGAGATGTATATCGTATTATGTTTTATTCTAACAATATCATCTTCATATACCATGTTTATGTTACTTCTATAAACCCTTCTTTCCCGGAGGATTATCCTGAAGTGCACAAGTTATTTATAAAGTTCAGTAATGCTTTAGAAATTCTTAATCTGTTAGCAATAACACTTAATATGTTAAAATTTAGTCTTGATTTTATTCTTAATAAGTCTGCGGGTGGATCAGGGCCTAATGGAGGTGGTGGTAAGCCACCCACAGGTAATTCTACATATTCTGATGGAGCCCCCCAGAAGGTAAGGAGAGATCGGAAAAATATTAATCCTGCCACAGGTTTAACCTATACTGACAATGAGTTTGATGAAGAAACACGTGAACTTGCTAAAGCTAGACAACGTAAGCGTACACATATACCAGAAGTTAAGGAAAAAAGGAAGGAACAAAAATTGGTATACAATAGTAAACCGGAAGTTAAGGAAAAAAAAAAGATACACGGAAGTAAACCCGAATCTAAGGCAATCAAAAAGGCATATGATAGTGATCCCGTAAATAAGGCAAGAAGTAAAGAACTGCAAGAGTTACGTAAAGAAAAGCTTAAAAACCAGACCCCAAACTAAGGTTCGCTTACCCCCCCCCCTCTATCTCGCCAGGAGAAATCATCCATAGGTAAAAACTGGCAAAAAAGCTAGTTATAATAATCATAAACCTTTTTTAATATAATTATTGAAAAAAATATATACTATGAATTTATCCTTAATACTTTTCATAATCGGAATTTTAGGTTTCGTCTTAAATAGAAAAAATATAATATTAATGCTTATTTCCATCGAAATAATGTTATTAGCTATTACATTCTTAATATTAATAAGTTCACTTGGCTTTGATGATATATTAGGGCAAACATTTGCCATATATATAATAGCAATAGCTGGTGCAGAATCAGCAATAGGCTTAGGTATTCTAGTTGCATTTTATAGATTAAGAGGAAGTATTGCAATAGAATATAAATAATGTATTTAGCTATAATTACTTTACCTTTATTAGGATCAATAGTTTCCGGATTTTTTGGTAGAAAAGTCGGTGTTAGCGGTGCGCAATTAATTACATGTACAAGTGTAATTGTAACTACTTTATTAGCCATTGTGGCTTTTTTTGAAGTAGGTTTAAATAACATACCTGTATCAATTCATCTGTTTAGATGAATAGATAGTGAATCCCTTAACGTTTTGTGAGGTTTTCACTTTGATAGTTTAACAGTATCTATGTTGATACCTGTTTTAATAGTTAGTTCCTTAGTCCATATATATTCTATAGGGTATATGAGCCATGATCCACATAACCAGCGATTTTTTAGCTATTTAAGTTTATTTACCTTTATGATGATTATACTTGTTACGGCTAATAATTTCTTATTAATGTTTGTAGGATGAGAAGGTGTGGGTGTTTGTTCGTATCTATTAGTAAGTTTTTGATTTACTAGAATAGCCGCAAATCAAAGTTCCATGGCTGCTTTTCTAACTAATAGAGTTGGTGATTGTTTTTTAACTATTGGTATGTTTGCTATACTATGATCGTTTGGTAACATCGATTATAGTACAGTATTTTCATTAGCACCTTTTGTTAATGAAAATATCGTTACAATTATAGGTATATGTTTATTAATTGGAGCCATGGCTAAAAGTTCTCAAGTTGGATTACATGTTTGATTGCCTATGGCTATGGAGGGTCCTACACCTGTTAGTGCTTTAATACACGCGGCTACAATGGTTACCGCGGGTGTGTATTTATTAATGCGTACAAGTCCTTTAATAGAATATAGTTCAACTGTATTAATTTTATGTTTATGATTAGGTGCTATAACTACTGTTTTCAGTTCTCTTATAGGGCTATTCCAACAAGATATTAAGAAAGTTATTGCTTATTCTACCATGAGTCAATTAGGTATGATGGTTATAGCTGTAGGTTTATCATCGTATAATATCGCCTTATTCCACCTAGTTAATCATGCCTTTTATAAAGGTTTATTATTTTTAGGTGCAGGTGCTGTTATTCATGCAGTAGCTGATAACCAAGATTTTAGAAAATATGGTGGATTAAGGCCATTCTTACCTTTAACTTATTCTGTAATGTTAATTGCAAGTCTTAGTTTAGTTGCCTTCCCTTTTATGACTGGATTCTATAGTAAAGATTTAATTTTAGAATCTGCTTATGGACAGTACTATTTTAGTGGTACAGTAGTATATTTTATAGCAACTATTGGAGCTATGTTTACCACTTTATACTCTGTTAAAGTTCTATATTTAACTTTCTTAACTAATCCTAATGGCCCAGTTGTTAATTACAAACATGCCCATGAAGGTGATATTTTTATGAGTTTACCTCTTATTATATTAGCTATTTTTTCAATATTCTTTGGTTATATCACTAAAGATATCTTTATAGGACTAGGTTCTGGTTTCTTTGCGGATAATAGTTTATTTATTCATCCTACACATGAGATATTGTTGGACACGGAATTTGCAGTACCTACTTTATTTAAGTTATTACCTTTAGTATTTACTATATCTCTTAGTATATTAGCCTTAGTTCTTTCGGAATACTTAGGTAAAATACTTATCACCTTTAAGTCTACTAGATTAGGTTATAATTTATTTGGATTCTTCAATCAACGAGGTTTCATTGAATTGTTTTACAACAAATATATTACGGGTCTAGTCTTTAAGTTAGGTGGTCAAACTACGAAAGTTATAGACAAAGGTAGCGTAGAGTTATTAGGACCTTTTGGTCTAGAAAAAGGTTTAATTAATTTAAGTAGAAATATAGCCAGCCTAGACACAGGAGTAATTACAAGTTATGCTTTATATATTTTAATAGGTCTTATTTTATATATAATAATACCTTATTTATCTTTAGTTGATAATAGTTTACTATTATTAATATTATTGTCTTTATTTAGTATTGTCAATTATGCTAATAAATCCCTTTAGCCTGTTATTAATATTAGCCTAAAATAGTATAGGAGGGTAACTTATATGATTAAGTTATTAAATGTTTACCTAGCGGTAGTTTAATACTAGGTTTATTTCTTACAATATTTATTCACAAGACGGCCAAATTTAGTATGTTATTATCATTTAATAATATATATATATTTACTTTAGGCCTTTAATCCCTTTATTACTGTTTATTCCTGTGTTACTACAGGTGTATTGTTGAATAAGTCTTTGTTATTAAAGGGGCTTTAATAACGATAAAAGTAAGCATATACTATATAAATAACATAGGGCCATATTTCCTTTCCGGCTATTTTCAATATAACCTTTGTTATATTTTAATTTTTTATTAATATTTTATATATTAGGCTTACATTAGATTTATAATATAAACTTAAACATAATATATATATTATATATATATATATATGAATTTATATTTACAATAGTATCTAAGTATTCAGGGAATTAGCTCAAAGGTAGAGCAACTGTTTTACACACGGCAGGTTAGGTGTTCAAATCACCTATTCCTTAAAGGATGAGGTATCTATATGATATTTTATTCCCTTGTTCTAATAGAATATACTTTTTAAAGATTATTTAGTAATGTCAGACAATACCCCATACTTATTCATCTGTTATTAGATGTAAATGTGTAAACTGCCTAGCTAGTCATAGCATTAAATAATTAATACTCTCGCCATGTCATCAACTTACGACTATAATAAGTTCTTGCTCCCACACTATACACCCACTCGCTTTACGACAGATCTACTAGAGTATGGCTTTAATAAGCATCATGACAATTTTAAAGGCACAGAATGCTTAGTCTTCGATCTTACCTTGGAATACATTACCAAAAATTGAGATGTAATACGTTATAATATAGAGGTCAAGGAATGGCTAAAGAACTATTCAGATGTAGCTGATAGTATCTCGAATGTAGTTACTGATAAGCATGACTCTACCGGATCGTCTCTAATGCTGGATTGTATATCAGAACGTTGTGACCTATATATTAAGGATTACCTTCATAAGTTAGATGGTATATTACTTTATCCTGACTAATTACACAAAGTTTTTGTCATTGTTATTAATTTTTAATAAATAATAACCTCTTATATATTGGATTAATAATTACCTAATCTCTTCTTCATTTGTTTTTTTTTTCTTTACTCTTGTTTAACTTTAGTATATCTATCTTTCAATTCTTTTTTTGCGTAAAAAATACGCAATCCCTGGACAGGAATGAATAATTAGCCTGAGAAGGCCAGAAAGATATATATAAGATAAAGCTATTTTCTTCTAATATATTAAATTAGGTATATGTATTAATATATATATATTAATATATATATTAATACTATATGTACTATAAGTATGAAATGTTAAACTTCCATTCTAACTACTATAAAAAAATAGGGCACTAACTAATAGCCACGTGAGAATATTTAAAAGCCACCCCTTATTAAGATTGGTGAATTCATATATCATCGATTCACCTCAACCAAGTAACTTAAGTTATTTATGAAATTTCGGTTCTCTATTAGCTTTTTGTTTAGCTATTCAAATAGTTACAGGTGTAACTCTAGCCATGCACTACAATCCTAGTGTACTGGAAGCATTTAATTCCGTGGAACATATAATGCGGGATGTTAATAACGGGTGATTAATCCGTTATTTACACAGTAATACTGCTTCGGCCTTTTTCTTTTTAGTATATCTACACATAGGTAGAGGTTTATATTATGGATCATACAGAGCACCTAGAACATTGGTATGAACATTAGGTACTATTATATTTATATTAATGATAGTTACAGCCTTTTTAGGTTATGTTTTACCATATGGGCAAATGAGCCTGTGAGGTGCTACAGTTATAACTAATCTTATGAGTGCTATACCTTGAATAGGGCAAGATATAGTTGAATTTTTATGAGGTGGTTTTTCAGTTAACAATGCCACACTTAATAGATTTTTCGCCTTACATTTTGTATTACCGTTCGTCTTGGCTGCATTAGTATTAATGCACTTAATAGCCCTACATGACGGTGCAGGATCAGGTAATCCTTTAGGTGTTTCGGGTAATTATGATAGACTACCTTTTGCACCATATTTTTTATTTAAAGATTTAGTTACTATATTCCTATTTATAATTATATTGAGCGTATTAGTTTTCTTCATGCCTAACTTGTTAGGTGATAGTGATAACTATGTTATGGCTAATCCAATGCAGACACCACCTGCCATAGTGCCTGAGTGATATCTTTTACCTTTCTATGCTATATTAAGATCCATACCTAACAAATTGTTAGGTGTTATAGCAATGCTTAGTGCTATATTAATATTATTAGCTATGCCTTATACTGACTTAAGTAGAAGTAGAGGTATACAATTTAGACCTTTAAGTAAAGTATCTTTCTACATTTTTGTGGCTAATTTCTTAATTTTAATGGTTTTAGGTGCCAAACATGTGGAATCACCCTTTATAGAATTTGGTCAGATAAGTACCGTTATATATTTTTCTCACTTCTTAATTATAGTGCCTTTGGTCTCCCTTTTAGAGAACACTTTAATTGAATTATCTGCTCCCAAGCAATAATTTATAGGGTCTAATGTATAACCATGTACCATATATGTCTAAACTTAACAATGTTTTATATTTAAGGTCTTATATTCTATAGCATTGCCTTTATTTAGCCTAGTACGTATAATAATCTACGTATATTTATAAAAACTAGCGTTAGTTTATTTAACTTAGGGTCTTATTCCCCCCCCTAAGTTAAATATATATTATTACAAATGCGCAATAAGTGTTGTCTTTAAACACCTTATGGAGCTTCGGCACGCCCGCCTACTTTAATATTTAACTTAGTATATACCGTATAGGCGTAGTAGTTTATAGTAGAATCTTTAGTAATGGTACTGAAAATTATTATTTAACTCCGCCTTTCTATATTGCCTCTCGTGTTTATAATAATAAGATAAGGCATATTTACTTTTTTTAGCCTTGTTTAGAAAATTAAAAAAAAAGTATATTTAAATATTTATCGTACCTGTTACTGGCAATACCTTTTATTGTCTTATAGTAAAGAGTAGTGGGGTTATCACTTGCCTACTTCCCATCTCCATGCCCACAATTTGTCAGTAGAACCTATGGAGGTTAAACAGTCTGAGATCTCTGTATTAAGGACTAGTATATCTTTATGAACAGAACGTTGATTTCTGTCTTCCAATGCTAAAGATATAGGGACACTATATCTAATATTTGCTTTGTTTTCGGGATTACTTGGTACTGCTTTTTCTGTCCTAATCAGATTAGAATTAAGTGGTCCAGGTGTTCAGTACATTGCAGATAATCAACTGTATAACAGTATCATTACAGCTCACGCTATATTAATGATATTCTTTATGGTTATGCCTGCCTTAATCGGGGGTTTTGGTAATTTCTTATTACCTTTACTAGTCGGGGGTCCAGATATGGCATTCCCAAGACTTAACAACATAAGCTTCTGATTATTACCACCTAGTTTATTATTATTTTTATTTGCTAGTGGTATAGAAAATGGGGCAGGTACAGGTTGAACTCTTTATCCACCTCTAAGTGGAGTACAGAGTCATAGTGGTCCTAGTGTAGATTTAGCAATATTTGGTTTACATCTGTCAGGTATAAGTAGCTTATTAGGTGCAGTAAATTTCATAACTACTATACTTAATATGAGAAGTCCAGGTATTAGATTACACAAACTAGCTTTATTTGGATGAGCAGTAGTTGTTACTGCAGTATTATTATTACTATCATTACCTGTTTTAGCTGGTGCCATTACTATGGTTTTAACAGATAGAAACTTTAATACATCCTTCTTTGAAGCAGCAGGAGGTGGTGATCCTATCTTATACCAACATCTTTTCTGATTTTTCGGTCACCCTGAAGTTTACATATTAATTATCCCTGGATTTGGTATAATTAGTACTACAATATCAGCTAGCTCTAACAAGAGCGTATTTGGATATTTAGGTATGGTTTATGCTATGATGTCTATAGGAGTATTAGGATTCGTAGTTTGAAGTCATCACATGTACACAGTCGGATTAGACGTGGATACAAGAGCTTACTTTACAGCGGCTACTTTAATTATCGCCGTTCCTACAGGTATTAAAATTTTCAGTTGATTAGCAACATGTTACGGTGGATCTTTACATTTAACACCTTCTATGTTATTTGCTTTAGGTTTCGTATTTATGTTCACAATTGGAGGATTAAGTGGTGTCGTTTTAGCTAACGCATCACTTGATATTGCATTCCACGATACTTACTACGTCGTAGCTCATTTCCACTACGTTTTAAGTATGGGTGCAGTATTTGCATTATTTAGTGCATGATACTTTTGAATACCTAAAATATTAGGATTAGATTATGACAGAATGTTAGGTAAAGTACATTTCTGATTATTATTTATAGGGGTTAATGTAACTTTCTTCCCTCAACATTTCCTAGGATTACAAGGAATGCCTCGTCGAATAAGTGACTACCCTGATGCTTTTGCTGGTTGAAATTTAATCAGTAGTTTTGGTAGTATTATTAGTGTTGTGGCTACTTGATTATTCTTACATTTAGTTTATTTACAGTTAACTGAAGGTAAGGCTAGTTCAAGGTATCCTTGATTAACTCCACAATTCTATAGTGATCATTTACAAGTATTACTTAATAGAAGTTATAATAGTTTAGAGTGAGCATTAAGTAGCCCACCTAAACCGCACGCCTTTGTAAGCTTACCTCTACAATCTAGTGGACCTATAGCTTAAGCTGTCGCAGAAATAGCCATACTTAATTAGTATAGTTATACTTTACTATGAGTACTTCAGTATATATTAAGTCTATATCAGGCTCCCTCCGTACGAGATGCACTTAGCTATACTATTGTTAATGTGTCTTACCTTACCCGTACTCCTTTTGCGGATTTTACTTTTAGTAGACGTGGTATCAGGTTTTGTGTTTTATTGCTTCATTTTCATAAGCATCCACTGAAACAAGTACGTGAGATAGATATGACTGATGACTAAGTATTTATATATTTTTATATACATATTTAGTGCCTGTGTAGTATCTATAAATAATATATATATAAAATATATATATATTTCACAAGTTAAAGGCTAATAAGGCGTCTTTTACTGCTTTATTGACAAGCATCGTACACGGATTAGTGCCATAATTCCCCACGTGCGTATACATTATGTCCCTAGGTAACATTATGTATAATATAATTTAAAGTATTAACTATATAGTGTTAATTATACTATTAGTAGGTATATTAATATGTCTATACGTATTCTTATATGTTGTAACCTTATTATGCGGGTTTAATCTTTTAAACTTAAGTGATATAAAAATAATGTTAAAAGTATATGGTCTTAAAAAAAATGTGTACCCTTTAGTAATGGTATGGTGATAACTACAAAATAAAATTTGGCTTTCACTTACCATTTCACAAAATTTTTGTAAATTTTAACCAAAATTTATAGGTTTACTCAGAATATATATTAAAGGTGATTCTGAGGGAAGGGGGTGTAGTGGGGGGGGCAGGGGCTAACTTTTATCTATACAGATGAGTTAGACGCTACAGAGTAGAGGCAAACTAGCGGACGAGTTAGTATGTCTTTTTGGTTATATCCCTTTAGCGGATAGGGTATATAGGTTTTTATTTTAAGTAGACTGGAATTTATAAGCTAACTTAAATGTAATACTGTAAAAGGGATTTAAACCTATGACGTGACTTATCTGCTACAGTGGAGAATAGTTAGGTAGTATCTATTGAAAAAAATACTACCAAAAACAAAACAACAATGAAAATAAACATATTAAACATAAAATTTTTAAAAAAAGCCGCTACTAATTTTACGTTTGCTAAGTTTTTAGGTGCTGTATCAACGATTATAATCGTTACTTCTATTAAATATTACATATCAGGTAATTTAAGTCTAGAATATAGTGATTTTTTTGGCAACGCAAGCGTGGGATTATTAGGTTGAACAATTAATACAGCCTTAATTGCCATGTTGGGCGATTATATGGATCTAAAAGGTATTAACTTCAACCTATATGAGTTTCTATTTGGTTTGGATCGCCTTAAAATGGGCGAAAATGCAGCCGAAATAACTAAACCTCGTTATAAATTATATAACGCGATGGAATCTGAAGACGGATCAGGTAATACGCCATGGGATAAGGGAAAGGGTATAGATAAAGAAGCACATCCTTTTTATACTGGTAGTGAAGGACTAAGTAAAGGAGCCATGGATAGTGATACTCAACCCCTGGATAAAGGTTTACAAGTAGCACCGTCTACTGAACCACCTTTATCTACATCTAATAGAATATTCCCTGGTCTAGATATTACTTCAGTTTTTTGACCCAAGAAAATAAACCCTGGCCCTGGTTTTAATGTTCCGGGCGGGGAGGTGCCTATAGGAGATGCAATATGCGAACATTTAAACTATAATAGCCATATTCTGAGTCAGTTCAAGAATATGGATTTAGAAACAGCCATAAATCAAAAAAACAATTATTTAGCCAGAATACAAGTGTTAGACCATAAACTGGCTTATGCACAAGAAGCCTTTTCCAAAATGCCTGCCATACCTACAACGGAATATGAATTTAAACTAAAAAATCATATATTAAATGATTTAGAGACAATGAGTAAAGATAAAGTTCGGACAGAAGCCCGAGCCACTTTACTTAACTCTAGAATAGAGTTTATAGAGATTCACATGAACAATAATGTTAATAACCATCATAATTAGCTTTTATATTTTTATATCTCCTCCGAGTTAGATAAAAATATACATACATTCACATATGTAGATCTTTATGCATATATAAAAATATCTATATATATATATATTATTTAGGTCAGCTAATGTATATATATACCAGGCACTAATATGCCTGGTATATATATATAAGGTTTATGTTGCGGCTGGGTCTGCGTTTTGATTGCAGATCGAAAATAAGGGGTTCGATTCCTCCATAAACCTATAATAAAAGCAAAAACACCTATAAGGTATTGCTATGATTTTGTAGGGTAATACTATATTATTTGTAGGTATTATACACGCACCTTTATTTAAGGTGCGCTTAGTGTTTGTTAAATCGTGCAGCGATTGTACTGTAATTAGTATAAATCTAATATGGTTAAGGTTAGTTAATTGCTTTAAATAAAAAACTCAGCCCTCTTACATTAGCTTAAATTCAGAGTGGGGGGGGTGGGGCTTTACGTAATATAGGGTCTTATATAACTAAATTATAGTCTTAAAGTACGTCTTAAGTATTTTACTCATGTGCAGGATAGTTTATTTAGTTCTGTTTAAAAGATATAACGCATATGTTTAGGATCCGATTATATATTAACCTTTTAAGCATCGTAGTACGTTCTGTATATGGCTAGTTAGTTACGACATGTAACGTTACGTAATGTAACACAGTACTATGTAATTATTACATATTATATACGAACTAAGATCTATGAATGTATCTTCAGGTATATACCAAGTTATATGTTTTTTAATATAATACGTATATAGGTTTATATAGATCTTAATATTTTATATATTAATAGACTAGCTTCCACCCTTTAGTTGTAAAACGTATTCATGGGATAGTTAATAATATCTAACACCTGTATTATAAACCTAGCACTGATTTATATCAATATAATGAGTAGCTTTGTTTAATCCTAGGTGGGCCTGGTCTAGAGATTTATACACATTTAATATAAAATAAGTATTTTTATTCATACCAACTCTTATTAGCTTAATGGTAGAGCAGGATACTTCTAATATCTGGGTCCAAGTTCAAGTCTTGGATAAGAATTCATATTTGCCTTATTTTAACTAAATCGTAACCACCCTAGTTCAGCATTGGACTTTCTAAATAATAATAAATAACTAATATAAACCTATTTAATATTTGTTATATGCAAATTTAAGTAGTATGTTTATAAGTTATATTTAACATATAATTTATTATAATATAGTAACATAACGTCTAATGTCTAATGTATTATATTTATATTAAGTGTATATAACACTCGAAATAATGTTATATTATCCAACCTTAATTTCAATCATTGAAGTCTTATTGGTAACTATTCCTGTATTATTAACTGTTGCGTATGTAACAGTAGCAGAGAGAAAAACTATGGCTAGTATGCAAAGAAGACTGGGTCCTAACATAGTAGGATACTATGGTCTTTTACAAGCATTCGCCGACGCTTTAAAACTTCTTTTAAAAGAATATGTTTCACCTACGCAAGCTAATTTAGTTTTATTTTTCTTAGGTCCCATTATAACCTTAATATTCTCATTATTAGGTTACCTTGTTATACCTTATGGTCCAGGTTTAACTCTAAGTGATTTTAACCTGGGTATTCTTTACATGTTAGCTGTTTCTTCTTTATCCACATATGGTATATTATTAGCTGGTTGAAGTGCAAATAGTAAATACGCTTTCTTAGGATCGCTTAGAAGTACAGCCCAATTAATTAGTTATGAATTAATATTAAGTTCTGCTATTTTACTTGTTGTAATGTTAACTGGAAGTTTAAATCTTACAGTTAATATAGAAGCCCAAAGAGCTGTCTGGTTCATAATCCCCTTATTTCCAATCTTTATAATATTCTTTATAGGATCTATAGCGGAAACTAACAGGGCACCTTTTGATTTAGCTGAGGCTGAATCGGAACTTGTTAGTGGGTTTATGACAGAACATGCTGCCGTTATATTTGTTTTCTTTTTCTTGGCTGAATACGCTAGTATAGTGTTAATTTGTATACTAACTAGTATATTGTTTTTAGGTGGTTATCTTTATGATTATCTGCCTTTATTTAGTTTAATGGAATATATCGACTTTGATTATTACATAAACAATTTACATAATGAAAGTTTATTTTCGGATCCTTTATTGGAAGGATTATTATATGGTCTAACTTTAGGTGTAAAATCTTGTATGATGATTTTTATTTTCATATGAGTCAGAGCTTCCTTCCCTAGAATACGTTTTGATCAGTTAATGTCTTTCTGTTGAACAGTATTATTACCTGTTGTGATTGCTTTCGTTATATTAGTGCCTTGTATATTATATAGTTTTGAAATAATTCCTAGTAATATAGCTTTACTATAAATAGCCAATATACTCATTAGGTTTATTGAGTATTCAGCTATAACTAGTTATAGCTATAAAACGGACGGTTTACGGTCTAAACTATAGTTTAGATATACTAAACAGATTATACTATACAGTTATGTATAGTTTTATTAAATATCAATTATTTAATTGATACTGAGGGAAATTTGTAGTAGGGCTTTACATACATATGTTACTTATACTTTTATTATTAATTCCTATGTTAGGTATTTTTAGCATATCTACAGCCATGTCTTATGATTTAACGTCTTTAAACATAAGGCGTATTAGAATGATAGCATTAAGTACTTCTATTATTAACCTTTTCGTTTCTTTAATTGTCTTTATAATGTTTGATTTTAGCAGCAATCAATTTCAATTTGTACAAGAATACCATCAAGTTAATTCATTTGACTTCTATTTAGGTTTAGATGGGATATCTATATATTTTGTTATGTTGACCACTATAATAACACCTATTGCATTATTAAGTAACTGAAATTCTATTAATGATAATGTAAGATCATTTGTTATAATAATTTTACTATTAGAAAGTTTCTTATTGGCGGTATTTTTAGCATTAGATATATTATTATTTTACATCTTTTTTGAAAGTATTTTACCTCCCTTATTTATATTGATAGGTTTATTTGGTTCAAGCAATAAAGTAAGAGCCAGTTTTTACCTATTCTTATATACATTGTTTGGTTCATTATTTCTATTGTTATCTATACTAGCTATGTACTCTATAATGGGTACTACCGACTTCGATGCATTGTACAAAACTAATTTTAATTATTCTACACAATTATTTTTATTTTATGGTATATTCATAGCATTTGCAGTTAAAACTCCGACTATATTTTTAAACACTTGATTATTAAAAGCTCATGTTGAGTCTCCTCTAAGTGGTAGTATAATTTTAGCGGCTATTGTCTTAAAATTAAGCTTATATGGTATTTTTAGGCTTATCTTGCCTTTATTACCTAAAGCCTCTATAGAGTATACTTATATTATATACCTTATAGGTATTATAACTATAATCTACGCTAGTTTTAGTACTTTAAGAACCATAGATATTAAAGAACTAATAGCTTATAGTTCAGTATCACACGCAGCAGTATACCTTATAGGTGTATTTAGCAATAGTATACAAGGAATAGAAGGTGGTATAGCTCTGGGCTTAGCACACGGTTTTGTTTCAAGTGGTTTATTTATTTGTGCTGGAGGTGTACTATACGATAGATCTGGTACAAGATTAATTAGTTTTTATAGAGGTATCGCACAGGTAATGCCTTTATTTTCTATTCTATTCTTTATATTATCTTTAGGTAATGCAGGTACACCACTTACTTTGAATTTTGTAGGTGAATTTATGTGTTTGTATGGTACTTTTGAGAGATTACCTATATTGGGTGCTTTAGCTAGCTCTTCTATAGTATTCTCTGCGGCATATACTATTTATATGTTTAACAGAATAGCTTTTGGAGGATCCTTTAGTCGATTCTTTGAAGTTAACATAAGTGATGTTAATAAACGAGAGTTTTTGATATTACTTACATTAGTTCTGTTTACAGTAGTATTGGGTATCTACCCGGCTCCTGTTTTAGATGGTTTACATTACTCTGTTTCTTCCTTAATTTTTATTTTCTAATCGTTCGAGTTTTAGGATATTATTTAAAACCCATTAAACATTTTATAAAGGTAGGGATTATTAAACACCTAAAAGTTTTAAACTATAATTATTGTTAAATAATGTTTAAATTGCAGTATAATATATATATATAAATAAAGGTTATGTTAATATGGTAAAACAATAACGATAGTTGTATTAGGTGTGTAAGGTAGACAAGTATGTTATTAGTATAATGGTGTGGTCTAAATATATATATATGTAGATTATACATATATATATATCATATCCGCTAACTAATTTTTAATATATACGCCTAGCATATACTAATATAATATATACATTAAAATAGGGTCTTCGTACTATATCTTATAAACATATACATTGTAAGAGGTTTATCTAAAGTTAAATCTAAACAGATGTTTATTATCTCCAAAAATTCCCCATTGACTTTTCAATATAAAATTCCCCATTGACTTTTCAATATAAAAGCGCCATTCATATGATTAGGTCATTGTCAGTAATACCCCATACTTATTCATCTGTTATTAGATGTAAATGTGTAAACTGCTTAACTAGTCATAGCATTAAATAATTAAATCCTAAGCAATGCCACAATTAGTACCTTTTTATTTTGTAAATCAAATAACTTTTGCTTTTATATTACTTGTTATAATGATATATGTTTTTTCTAAAAACATACTACCACGATTTGTTCGTTTATTTATATCAAGAATATTTATTAGTAAAATCTAATCTATTAGTAGGTTAGACAATCTTATAATAATTTCGTAATGAAATAATTAATATTACTTTAGTTCAAGTAATAAATATATAGTGTTAGCCGCATGTCTATAGGTATATCGGGGCCAGCACCCTGTTAAATATTATATTAAAAGATAATCTTAAATTACCCTTAATAACTTTAACAGATAAACTTAAATCTTTTCTAGTTTAATATATTAGAAGAAAATAGCTTTATCCTATATATATCTTTCTGGCCTTCTCAGGCTAATTATTCATTCCTGTCCAGGAATAGTGTTTTTTTTACGCCAAATATCCTTGCCTCAATATAGCCACTATCTGGCTTATTATTTCAACACCCTAGGAACCCTTTATAGCTACACTCTGGGTTATTACTCCTACATACGACCTTCCCCCCTTTATAACCACTCTGAGTTATATTAATAAGTATGGCAATATTAATGCAGATTTAATAGGTGGTATAAGAAATGCAATATTTTTTATACACATCTATTCTAAGTCCTTTGGATCAGTTTGAGATAAGGGACCTTTTGAGTCTAAACGCCCCTTTGTTGGGTAATTTACATGTATCATTAACCAATATTGGTTTATATCTTACTCTGGGTGCCATAGCTGTATTAAGTCTAAACGTCTTAGCCACTAACTACAATAAAGTAGTAAGTAATGGTTGATCTATAAGTCAAGAGACTTTATATGCCACTATACATAGTATAGTAACAAATCAAATAAATCCAACTAAAGGGCAAATATATTTCCCCTTCATTTATACTCTATTTATCTTTATCTTAGTAAATAATTTAATAGGTATGGTTCCATATAGTTTTGCGTCAACAAGTCATTTTATATTTACATTCTCATTAAGCTTTACTGTAGTATTAGGAGCCACAATATTAGGTTTCCAAAAGCATGGTTTAGAGTTCTTTTCTTTACTTGTACCAGCGGGGTGTCCTTTGGCATTATTACCTTTACTAGTCTTGATAGAATTTATATCATATCTATCTAGAAATGTTTCATTGGGTCTTAGATTAGGAGCTAATATCTTAAGTGGTCATATGTTGTTAAATATTCTGGCTGGTTTCACTTACAAGATAATGACATCGGGTTTTGTTTTCTTTTTCTTAGGTTTAATACCATTGGCTTTTATAATAGCTTTCTCTGGATTAGAATTAGGAATCGCGTTTATACAAGCTCAAGTGTTTGTAGTATTAACTAGTAGTTATATTAAAGATGCCTTAGATCTACACTAATTTAACTAGATGGATGGCAACGCGCTAAAATAACATCAAATAAACTGATTTTTCATGGTGGATATCGGAGCATATTGGTACTAAGGCCGATCAGCCGTTCTTTCTTATTAGTTTAATGGTAGAACAAGATGTTCCTGATATCTATGTCCAAGTTCGAGTCTTGGGTAAGAATTAGGCTTAACAATTAAAAATGTAATGTAATATATTTATATACTTTAGGGCTTACTTGTGATATCAATAGAATAAGTACCTTTGATGGTAAAGGAAAGTCTGGTGCAGGTTAGACATGAACATATAAAAAAGTATGTTAAGTAAAAACTTGAGTATTTTACAGAAAATATTAATTAATATAAAGTTATACAATATAACTAAATGTTTTGTATAAGTTTTTTATACATATAGTAAATAAAATTTAATTAAATTGCAAGCTCTATGTTAAGCTTTATTATAGATTAATAACTATTACAGAATCCGGCTTATTGGTATCCAAAGTAATGTCATAACACACGATTAAGATATATATTATGTTATACGGTTACCGGATTATACGGGTTTAATCTTTTAAATTTAAGCGGTATAAAAATAATGTTAAAAGTATATGATCTAAAAAAAAAATGTGTACCATTTAGTAATGGTATAGTGATAACTACAAAATAAAATTTGGCTTTCACTTACCATTTCACAAAATTTTGTAAATTTTAACCAAAATTTACACAATAATTCGAGTTTGATGATGGCTCTGAATGAACGCTGTCCAAGTGCTTGACACATGCTAATCGAACGTTTAATTTAATATATGGTAGCATATATTTCATTAGAAGTGGTGTACAGGTGAGTATATAATGTTTTGGCCGCCTTAAAGTAAGGTTATAAATACCTTATATTGTAAAGGAAGTTAATTTCCGCTTTAAGAAGACAATCAACGTTTCGGATAGGTAGTAGTTAAAGTAATGGTTTAACTAGCCTTAAATTCCGTAGTCGAGGCTGAGAGGTCGATCGATCACATTGGGTCTGAAAAAACCCCAATACGTATAGTACAGCAGTGGGGAATATTGGTCAATAGCCTAACGGCTGAACCAGCAACTTGGGGGAACGTATAAGTTTATTTATTAAACTAGTTACACGGGCGGGCATATATATATAAAATATAAAAAACTATAAAAAATACCCAAAACTATAAAAAAAATACCCTATATATGTCCAGAGTATGCCTTTCGAGGGGGAAACCTTGAAATGAGTATATACAAGAGTCTAAACTATGGTATAAGTATGGTTTATAACCATTGTCATGTATTGATGCATAGACTCGTCGACAGGTTTTTTTAGTAGCGGCTTCCTGTCGATTAATTGTCACGTACACCTTTATTGTAAAATAAAGGGTATAATGAATTTAACATTCAGTGGACTAGTGTAGCAGCGATTTAGTCGCATAAAGTTCTAGATGGGAAGACGGATTATGACTATATGCTATCTATATGTCTTGACCAAATTACGTGCCAGCAGTCGCGGCAATACGTAGAAGACTAGTGTTATTCATCTTTAGTAGGTTTAAAGGGTACCTAGACGGTGTAATTAGTCTTAAACAGGATACAGTTATACTAGAGTTATATATGAGGAGGTGAGTATTTGTGGAGTAGAGTTGAAATTCTTTGATACCATGAGGACTGGTTAGGGCGAAAGCAACCTTTTATCTAATAACTGACGTTGAGGGACGAAGGCTTGGGTAGCAAACAGGATTAGATACCCTAGTAGTCCAAGCAGAAAATGATGAATGCCATAGATTAGATGTTTATTTGGTCTATAAATGAAAGTGTAAGCATTTCACCTCAAGAGTAATGCGGCAACGCAGGAACTGAAATCATTAGACCGTTTCTGAAACCAGTAGTGAAGTATGTTATTTAATTCGTAAGTACGCGAAAAACCTTACCACAACTTGAATATTATATTTAGGGGTATAAAATATATGTATGTTTTCATATATTTGTATTTTTTTTAATATATTACAAGCGTTGCACGGCTGTCTTCAGTTAATGTCGCGAGATATTGGTTAATTCCATTAAATTAACGGAAACCCTTGCTTTATTTGCGAAAATTATAAATAAAGCAGACCACCTTTATAACGGATATGTTAACAGGGGCCAAGACAAGTCATCATGGCCTTAATGTTGTGGGCGATAGACGTGCCACATATTCCTATACAAAATGATGCAAAAATGTGAATTTGAGCTAATCTAATAAAGTAGGATAAAACAAGGATTGTAGTCTGAAATTCGACTACATGAATAAGGAATTACTAGTAATCGTGAATCACCACGTCACGGTGAATTTAATCTCGGATAGGTACTAACTACTCGTCAGGCGCCGAAAAAAGTGTGTGCAATAAGTTTAGTCTTTTTGTTTTTATTGTTACTCTAGATAATTAGTTCTAGTTATATAACTGAAAGATTTTCGTATGCGTGACTTTGATGGGTGTTAAGTCGAAATACGGTTCGTGTAGTGGAAATTGCACGGGATTCATTAATTTTGAACAGTATAAATATAAAATATATATTTTTGTTCTAGAGGCTTAGCCCTTTAGAATATAAATATATATACCCAAAGTAGTATATAGAAAGGAAGGTTCCGTTTGTTGGTATGGCGGGTTGAGCTGTAAACTCAATAGCAATGTGCTGTCGAAGGTTCAAGTCCTTTTCTTCCTAACGGTACTTACATGTAAAAGCATGCTTTGAGCCTTTATAGCTCAATGGTAGAGCAGAATACTGTTAATATTCTGATAGATGTTCAATTCATCTTGAGGGCTAGGTTTAAAAAGTTTTTATAGGCGTGTTAGTTTAATGGTAAAGCGTTGTGTTTCGGCCACAAGGATACAAGTTCAATTCCTGTACACGTCTTAACTTTTACATTTTGACTACTTCTCCTCATCATAAAAGTAAGTAGGTATTTTTATATATTATACTTTATTTATGGTAGTCATTATAAATTTATTTTTAGAATAGCGAGGTTAATTCTCATGCTTTTATGAACAGTTTATTTATTTTAAACGAGACTTTCACTAACGGTTATACAGCAGAGTTTTTAGATATACTATCTCTTCTGGCTATCTTATGTGGTATACTGGTTATTACTAGTAAAAATCCCATAGTGTCAGTATTATTTTTAATTGGTTTATTTTTAAGTATAGCTAGTTATCTTATGATATTAGGTTTAAACTTTATAGGTCTTGCCTATTTATTAGTTTACGTAGGTGCGGTGTCTATTTTATTTCTTTTTATTTTAATGTTAATTAACGTTAGAATAAGTGAATTAATGAGCAATACAAGCAATAGTGTACCATTAGCAATTTTTATTACTATCTCCTTCAACTATGTCGTCTATCAAATATTACCTTACAGTATTGCTTCCTTCAATAGTTACACTGTTGATTTAAACAATACACTTAATGATATATGATACAATAATTATAGTGATTATTTCTTTAAATTTTTTAAATTAAATAGTACTGACTTAGATAACGGTGAAATATTATTTGTAACAAGTAAAATATGAGATGGTAATTTAGCGGAAACTAGTCATATTAGCGGTATAGGTAATATTATGTATACTAGCTACAGTATATGACTAATATTAACGTCGATTATCTTATTATTAGCAATGGTAGGTGCTATAGTTATAACAATAAAACAAAAAAACTAATAAATTATAATTCAGCATGTTTTGTATGCAAATCCTTGTAAGGTTAGCCATATAAACGATGCTAAGTATATATTATTTTTTAATCTGTCCTATGAGTGTTAATTTATATACATACATATTTATATAATACACAAATATATATAATATATATATTTATATTTACAATATGTATGCATGTGTCCAGGGAATTAGCTCAACGGTAGAGCAACCGTTTTACACACGGTAGGTTAGGTGTTCAAATCACCTATTCCTTAAAGGATAAGTTATCTACATTATATTTTCCTCATAGGATTATGATGCATAGGTTAGCCATTTTTTTAACGATGTTTTTATATATAAATGGCTAACCGTTATTCTGTTTTAAATATATTTATATATAATAATTGCCTCAAAGATATGCTGGAAGCATTACTATAATTTGCTGTGTATTTATATAGTGTTTATGACTAATTTAAATAGAAGTGGTTTCCAGGCTCACCCTTTTCATTTAGTTTCACCTTCACCTTGACCGATATTCACATGTATAGCATTATTAACTTTAACTACTAGTGGAGTATTAACAATGCACTCCTTTAGTAATTCAGGTACATTTTTAATGTCTGCTTTTGTAACACTTATTTTATCTATGTCGTTATGATGACGAGATGTTATAAGTGAAGGGACTTACTTAGGTAATCATACATTAGCTGTACAAAGGGGATTAAACATGGGTGTGGCCTTATTTATAGTATCTGAAGCATTATTCTTCTTAGCTATCTTTTGAGCCTTTTTCCATAGTGCTTTATCACCTACGGTGGAACTGGGAGCCCAATGACCACCTATGGGTATAGAAGCAATTAACCCCTTTGAATTACCTTTACTTAATACAGTTATATTATTATCATCAGGTGTAACAGTTACATACGCTCATCACTCCTTAATACAAGGTAACAGGAGTGGTACTTTATATGGTTTAGTAGCCACAGTGTTCTTAGCCCTTATCTTTACAGGTTTCCAGGGTGTAGAATATAGTGTGTCATCATTTACTATAAGTGACGGTGCATTTGGATCATGTTTCTATTTTGGAACAGGATTTCACGGGTTACACGTTATGATAGGTACGGCTTTTATAGCTGTGGGTTTATGACGTGTATTGGCCTACCACTCAACAGAAAATCATCATTTAGGTTTAGAATCTAGTATTTTATATTGACATTTTGTTGATGTTGTATGATTATTTTTATTTATATCTATTTACTACTGAGGTTCTTAATTTATTTAGTTTTTAGGGGGTAAATAACTTAATTAACAACTTTATACTTATAAATATAAATAATATTTATAGACTTCCAATAGTATGTTTATATAAAGTTATAGTAAATCATTGTATATTACATACAATACTTAGATAGTATAATATATATATATATATATATATATCAATTTACAAAAGAGACCTTAGTTTAATGGTAAAATACGAGACTTTTAATCTTTGTTATATGGGTTCGAACCCCATAGGTCTTAAATTATATACTTGCATTTAATCAATACCAATATATTTTAATAATAATTGTATTATTAGTATGTAATAATACGGCCATAGGTTAATGGTAGACCTTTCGTCTTCCAAACGATTTGTGTCGATTCGAATTCGGCTGGCCGTAATATAATAAATAAGGGTCGGTATTTTAATTGGTAAAAAACTTTCTTGTCACGAAAGACGATATCGGTTCGAATCCGGTACGACCCGTGTACTTTTTTAATTATTATGTATGTAATAAAGGAAAAGTTGCTATGGGTAAAGCGAGATATTTGCTAAATATTGTGTTATGCACGTGGATGTTCGAATCATCTCTTTTCCGCTAATATATAATCATAGTGTTATGTTAATTTGGCTTAAGAGCATAGTTTAATGGCAAAACTTGAAGCTTCAACCTTCCCATTCTCAGTTCAAATCTGAGTGCTCTTGAAGGTTAATAGAATATTATAAACAGGTAGGCTTAGGGATATAAATGTAAAGCCTAAAATTTAAAGGTTCCTTAGCTTAATTGGTAAAGCGTATTCTTGATAAGGATGTGTTTAGAGTTCAAGTCTCTGAGGAATCATTCTTTAATATATATCTTTATAAGAGAGTTGGCTGAGCGGTTTAAGGCGACTAGCTTGAAACTAGTTAAAACTAAAAATTTTCATGGGTTCAAATCCTATACTCTCTGAAAGGTAAGTTATAAACCTTATTTTTTTTACAGGAAAGCAAAACAAATATATCGGATTAGAGCCAGGTTGGTTAGGCGCCTCATTTGGGTTGAGGACTTGTTATGTTCGAATCATAATAATCCGATTTACGTACGGTTTATACTAAGCCTTTAGTAATGTGCACAGATATTTAGTAAGGATTTCTATTGCTTTGTTATACAAAGTAAAAGGGAAGTATATAAAGAGACTATTATGGATACCTGGCTATATATTAAAGAGGGCTTATAAAAGACAGACCTAAATTGTGTCTAAATAGTAATTTAACACATGAACTCTAGGAGAAATTCAATAATAAACGAAGTGAATTGAAATATCTTAGTAACTTCAGGAAAATAAATCAAACGAGATTCTATTATTAGTGTGAATGAAAGTAGAACAGCCTATATCAGGATATTCATGTAATATAGTACATGTATGTATTATGTTACATGTTGCCACTGATAGTTTAAATAAGTAAAATGGGCAAAACCTGTTTGAATATAAAGGGGAACCTTCCTCTAAGGCTAAATATAATATATAAGCAATAGCGTATAGTACTGTGAAGGAAAGGTTTGAAATAGTAGTTTTATAAGCAGCTCGAATGAATTTTAAATAAAAAGTCAGAGCGTACCTTTTGCATAATGGGTCAGCGAGTTAATATTAGATGCGAGCAGAAATGCCTAGATAAACCAATTATGAAATAATGATTAAGTATCTAACATTAGACCCGAAGCCTGGTGATCTTACTACAGTCAGGGTTATAAAAGCCCGAACGGGTTATCGTTGTAAAGATATCCGAAGAACTGTGGTAAGCTAGTGAAAGACAAAACTGACTAGGATAGCTGGTTTTCTGCGAAACCTATATAAGTAGGTAATTCAAGTTACATCATAGCAGGTACAGAACTGTGATCTCAGGCAACTTTATCTTTTATGGAGTTTTATTACTCTATAAAGGATAATTTGGCATATATCGGGCAATCGTGAAGATTTTATCGGTGAGTATTCGCACTCGGAAGGGCAATGATGAATCTTGAATAATCGGACATAGTACGATAAGGTTGTATGTCTAAAGGGAAACAGCCCAGAACAAGCGTTAAGGTTCCAAAATTATTGTTAAGTGAAATTAAGGATGTTCCTATCCAATACGACTAGGAAATAGGCTTAGAAGCGGTCCATTTTTTGAAGATCTCGTAACAGAGCACTAGTTTAGTAAATTAAGTTTTATATTGATAGTTGCACCGAAGATTTAACGGATCTAAACAATATACCGACACCTTGTCCATATTTATCAATAATTTATATTATTATATTTAATGGGGTAGCAGAACGTTGGGTAAATCTGAGACTTATTCTTTTTAAGAATAACTATTGAATTATTTTTTTTTAGAGTAACCTCTAAAACTTAATACATTAAAGATAACCCAAGTGAGAATGCTGACATGAGTAACGAAAAAGGAGAAATCCTCGCCTAAAGCTTATGGTTTTTATAAAGTAACGGCCTCTAAGTTTACCAACCTAAAGGATTAAACGATGAGAAAATCTGAACTACAAAGTAACGACCTTCTTTAAAAGTGAAGAAGGTTCTGGAAAAACAATAGTTAGTTAACTAAACGTAGACAAGAGTTCTTGTCACGCTAGCCCAAATAAACTAAACAGATGATGGGCTAATTGTTAACAAACACCGTACCTAGAAACTACCACAAGTAAGCTAGTAGAGAATACGAAGGCGTTTGAGTGAACAATCATTAAGGAACTCGGCAAACTAACTACCGTAACTTCGGGATAAGGAGAGCCATTCCTCCTAATTAATATTAGGTAAAGAATAGGAAGCATGGAATAGTGTTGTACGACTGTTTAATTAAAACAAAGCACTCTGCAGTAAGATAATAAATCAAAGTATTGAGTGTGATTTCTGCCCGATGTCGGCTGGTTAACGGATTTTCTAAGTTGACTAATATAGACTTGGTTTTGAAGGAAACCCCGATCAATGGCGGCCTTACCTATGAGGGTCCTAAGGTAGCGGAATACCTTGGCCGTTAAATGCGGTCTTGCATGAATGATTTAACGATGCAACAGCTGTCTCAATGATTGGCTCAGTGAAATTGGAATAACTGTGCAGATACAGTTTACCTCTAGTTAGACGAGAAGACCCTATGCAGCTTTACTGTTGCTAGTTATTGAATATGATATTGGACATTTTAGTTATATAAGGTAGTGTTCGCACAAGTGAAAGATCTTTATGGAGAATATTATATTGGTAGCTTAAAACCCTACGTGAGAGTATAAAGGCATTGCGAGATGTCCTATATGATCATTAACCTTCCTTATCTTAAAAAAGATTAGAAGGGACAATTGCTAGGAGGCAGTTTATGCGGGGCACAGATCCCATAAAAAGTACCTGGGTGTATCCAAAGTTAATTTCGTAAAATTGTCATAACTTGATTATGGCAATTAAATATACATAATTGTATATTTAATCTTTTTTTAGTTTGTTATTGGTTATAGCTTAACTTTATTAAGCTATAACCAATCCAGCTATATATCTATTGAGTTAGAACTAATAAATTTTATCCAAGTAAGATTTTAACTATATGGTTAATAGTTGTAATTAAACCATTAAGCAATACCATATATAATCATACGGTCTTGCTAATGGCTTATAGTTATATTATTAGATGCTTATTTTATAATAATTTGAGCTAGGGTATTATTACACTAATAATATGATTATGATTAATACTTGTCAAGTTTAATGGCATAATCTTGCTTTACTGTTTGACTTACACGTCTATCAGTCGCGTAAGCGGGGCATATGATCACAAGATGCAGAAAGGAAAGGTCTTGGATTTTTGAAAAAGCTACGCTAGGGATATATATGTTTGTCCCGCAATATATTATAATAAATTACTTATAATGTATTGTTCTTAATAGGGTTAATTACAAGAAGAACTTACTTATTTGTAAGTAAACTTGTAGCGAAACTTACTTAATGCATTTGAATAAATAATATAAATTTTCATTTGCGTTTATCTGGTAAGGACGTTCAACGACTATAAATCCCACATTTGTTTTATTTGCATATATATAATAATTTTTATATAGCACAATTATTAATACCTGAGGTATTAATGAAATAGACTTAACTATTTTAAAAGATATGTTAAGCTTAAGGTAAAAAAAAGACCTTTTTATACGTATATACAATGTCTAATTAAAGAATAATAAACAAAACATACATGAATAATCAACACAATAAAAACAACCAAATTAAAGAAACTTTACAACCTAATTTAGATAATAACACACCGTTATTATTCAATAAAAAAAGTCAGTCGGTTATGATTAAACCTTTAGTTTACATAAAGACTGATACAGGTATCAGTAGGCATTTTACACCTGGAGCTCAAGAATGATTTAATAGCGTTTATGCTTATAATAAGAGTTATATAAAATCATTACCTAGTGCAGATAAAAGTCTTATGGATTTATTAAAAGCTTATTTTAATTCAATTATTGAACCTAAATTATTAATAAGTAAAACTAAGCCTACAAAAAAAAAAAGATATGGACGTCAACGTCAAACTAAAGTGATACCTGTTAGAATTAGACGAGTGTCTACGAAAAGGGTCTTTGTAGGAAGAGGTGAATTAAAACATACTAATAAGCAAATTATTTTGACTTTTTATCTATATAGTACAGAAGGTATGGTTTTATCTCATACTTATAATGCAATTACTCAAGGTTTGATACATCCTTGAAATAAATTAGAGGCAACTATTACTTGAAGTCAAGCAAAAAAAAAAATAACTACTTATAATAGAATATTTAGTCTATCCGAATTTTTAGTTTTACCTAATCACTATTATTGATACCTTAGACTTATGACATCTATCATAACTAGACTAAATAATACCTTAACTAAGATTAATGCTTATTATGAGGATTTGAATAGTTTAGTCGAAATAAATGTCTTAACAGAACATGAAAAATATACTATGTTTAATGATAAAGTTGAAACCTTTAGTGTGTTAACTTACCCTAATTATAGTGTTTATTTAGATAGGATAGAGTTTTATTACAAAAGAGAATGATTTAGATATATTTATTTATTAAAGACTTATAAGTTAAAATTTACAAATTATTATCTTGAAAAATTAAATGGTTTAGTTAATGATATATATAACAAAAATGTAGTTTTTAATATTGTTAATTTGAGAAAAATGCATTTAAATAGTGACATATTTACACAAGCTGTAGCCTTAAAACTAAGAAATAAAAAGAATAAACTCTATAAAGTTTTGAAGTCTTCTTTACGTAAAATAAAAATACAGCCTATAAGTCACATAAAAGAAAGACGAATGGGTATACGTAACAGAAATCTATTCCTGGTTAATAGGGTTAGAAATAATCTTATTAGTACTATGCTTAATGATACAACCAAATTAACTCCTACTCACGTTTTATCTAATTTTTTTGCCAGACCAATTAACTTATTGGGTGTTGAAAATAAGCTAATACAATCTCGACAGATTAGTGAAGGAGTTAACTGGGAATTTGAAGATCGGGTGTTATATAAATTAAAACACATGAATTTGAGAGGTATTAGAGTTGAAGCTAAAGGTAGATTAACAAGACGGGCTACGGCCTCTAGATCAGTATTTAAAATGAGATGAAAAGGAGGTTTAAAAAACATAGATTCCTCATTTAGAGGTTGATCAACCATAATGTTAAGAGGTATTGCTAAATCCAATGTACAATACTCTATTACAAACTCTAAAAATCCTAACGGTGCATATGGTGTTAAAGGTTGAGTAAGTAATAAATAAGTAAATATTAATTAACAATAAACATAATTTTAAGTGCTTTATTATAGTTGTATTTTTCTTTTGGAATCTTTTTAATATTTTTAGTTATGCTATATCATATTAATGCCCTGTAATATATATTACACACACATTTTCTAGTCTTATGGTTTTATTATACTCGCCCCCCCCCCCTTTTTTATTTAGCGTTGCATTATAAATTATATATATTAAAATAATAACAAATGAATACATAGTCTAATCCCTTTCTTGAGAAAGGGATATATAATAAGTTTATCTTATTAAAGAAGAATGAACAGGCTAATTGCGCCAGAGAGTACAAATTGAGTGCGCAGTTTGGCACCTCGATGTCGGCTTAACTTATCCACATGAATGCAGGAATCATGAAGGGTTCGACTGTTCGTCGATTAATAAGTTACACGAGCTGGGTTAAATACGTCGTGAGACAGTATGGTTTCTATCTTCTAGAGGAAATTAGAATAAAATAAGGATATCCCCCTCGTACGAAAGGAGCTGGGTATATTAACCTCTGGTTTACCTGTTGTTTATGTGCCCAATATTGATTTAAGTATTAGCTTATATTATGTAGACTATGATTAGGATACATAAACATAGGCTATTTTACTGGGATGTTACTTACACTTAAGTAAATTTATAGCATAGGCACGGCAGGAACGCTATGTTAGTTAAAGATAAGTGCTGAATGCATCTAGGCACGAAACTTACTTTAAGATATTCTTAAATATACGTAGTTGAACACTACGATTAATTCATCACCAATTAATGCTAGGCTTTAGCTGAAAGAATTCAAATTTTTTTAGGTATAAAGTACTAATTTAATATTAAACTAAATCTATTAAATATCGCCAAAAGGCTTAGCCATGGGGTGTCTAAGGACCCCACTGAAATACAGAGATAGTAGTTATTATGGGTAAGATGCAGAGAGATATATATTTAATTTACTGCTCTTATCTAATTACATCCCCATCGCAATATTATAAGCGATGGTTGGTTAATAGTAATAAAGTCTTTAGGGTTTACAATTTAAATTCACCTAGGCTAACCGTATTATACTCTTAGCATGTAGGCCAAGGCTAACTAAGTCTGGTTAGCATAAAAGTAATGTGGCTGTTTTGTAACCAGCTGAAGCAAGTGCGATACTTGCACTGGACTATTTATTTTTAGATTAGATTGCTTCTTACCATGGCCCTATCGTCAAGTGGTTAAGACATAATGTTTTCATCATTATATACGAGGGTTCGATCCCCTCTGGGGCTAGGATATATTTATAATATAAACTACTCATTAGCCATATAGTTTTGTAGACTATTTTAATAAACTATCTATCAAAGCTTATATTAAATGCGGATTGATGTAATAGTAACATACTTGGCTCATGTCCAATATATAGAGGTGCAAGTCCTTTGTCCGCACTTAAAGGTTATAGCTTAATTGGTAAAGCAAGCTGCTCATGACAGCTGAGATGAGTGTTCAAATCACTCTGGCCTTAATTATTTACGGCAGAGTTTTTATTTTAACATCCGAGTGCTGGAATTGGTAGACAGGACGAACTTAAGCTTCGTTGATATAATATCGTAGAGGTTCAAGTCCTCTTTCGGATAAATAAAAACCTAATAGCCCTTTTAAATATAGTATTCACAAAGGTACTGCTAATAATTCAGCTTTTGTTTACGGCTACTTTGCTTTCTTTAGCCGGTGTTTACTTGCTTTTTCTATTAATATGTGACATTTGAGTTAAAATATCTATATTTACTTCAGTAGAGTTTAGAGTAGCAAGATAGTTTATATAGTTGTATAATCTAACTTATATTAACATTGGATTATGTTGACTATAGTAACTGTTTTATATGTAAGTTGTATGCTTCGTTTATTTTGTGGTGATAATACAGGAGTTGTTGAGACCAGACTTTATGTAATATGGTACAAAATATTAAGATATTTAAAGGCCTTTATTACTATGGTAATAGTTATACATATTATGTATATGTGTATGTTATATAATTATTAAATATAACTAATAAACTGTCGTCAAATCGAAGTACATTAAGCCTACACTCGATAATACAACGTAATATTTGTAACCTTGTATTATCGATGAGTAATCATAGGGTATAATCTTCATTACAAATATATCTTTAAGGTTAGGGGGTGGAGAGTTGGCGTAAATCTACAATTTTTTGTTAGATTATGTGCACAGCCTATGAATAATTTAAGCCCAGTCGATTAAGGTTTAATGGGCACAAGGGGGGACATAGTTTAATTGGTAAAACTGCGATTTTGCATATCGTTATTTCAGGATCGAGTCCTGATGTCTCCAGTTATAATATTTAACATAGTATTAAACATTCTTTTATTAAGCTCGAGAAGCTCAATTGGTTGAGCGGGGTCTTGAAGCGACCTAGGTTGTAAGTTCAAATCTTATCTCGGGCAAGGATAGTTATTTGTAATAAAATAACATTAAGTAAAAACAGCCCATATTATATATTTTAAATATGCAATTGTTAATGATTAATGGTTATACTTAAACTATATATAGTTTAATAAAGTCTATATGTTAAATATATTTAGGGTATATATAATTCAGGGTATATTTTATTTATGTTTAGAAATATAAATATATTACGTATATATGGCTTATAGGGGCGTATTTTCATCATTTACATATTTATAGTAGATACAATCCGAAATCAGGGTTAGTAGGTATGCCATGCTCGTAGGTACTGTATATACTATTTACTATGGTGCATAATAGGTATTATTAGTCCAATATATATAATTTTTTCAGGATTTTCTGTTGATTAGTTAGGGGATTTTTATAAGGTAGTGATGGAATTGGTAGACATGAATAGCTTAGGACTATTTAATTTTTAAATTTTATCCGTTCAAGTCGGATTTACCTTATACATTTATATTTAGCCGAATTTATAATAATAAATTCACTGATTTTTAATATGTTGTAGACTAATCGGTAAGTCATAAATTTTTGGTATTTACCATTGGGTGTTCGAATCACCCCAACATAACTAGTGTTTTATAATATTCTAAATACTATTTCTTTTGTGGATGTAGTTCAATGGTAGAACGACTGTATGTGGCACAGTATGTTCCCTGTTCAATTCAGGGTATTCACCTTTATTTAAAGCCAAGATAGTTCAATTGGTTAGAACATTAATTTCATGCATTAATAATGAGAATTCAATTTTCTCTCTTGGTAATAGTGTTTTGTAAAAAGCCTAAATAAGCTAATTTAACCCTCATATAAAAAGGTCTTATGTGTATCTTATATAATTTATATCTAATTTATAATACCTAATATAATACTACTGAGCCTTTAAATTAAGTATATATATATATCTAAATAATATTCAGTCTAGTTTTGTATAAATAATTTCTATACTTCATAGGATAAATTTCAGTCTTCTAGTTTAAACCGTATGACTCGTTAAATAGATGCTCTATATATTTATAATATAGTGTGTGTATATATATTTTATATAGTTTATTATGTATAAAATATCGTATATATAGTAATGAGACTCCTCTTTTAGGACCTCTGCAACAACTGTTTAACGGTATCTCTTAAAAAACAGGCATATATTTATACAGCCCTATATGAAATAAAAAAAATATAATATATTTATTAAATGCTTTATGACCTGTTTAAGAGAAAAAAAAAATTAATATTTACATGCTAAATTTATTATTCACATGTCTTTTTAACAACTGTGATACACCTAAACCTTGAGGTCTTTATTTTCAGGATAGTGCTACTCCCCAAATGGAAGGATTAGTTGAATTACATGATAACATTATGTTCTATTTAGTTATAGTCTTATTTGGTGTAGGTTGAATAATGATATCTATAGTTAGAAATTATTCTAGTCTTAAATCACCCATATCACACAAATACCTAAATCACGGAACATTAATAGAATTAATCTGAACTATTACTCCGGCTTTAATCTTAATCTTAATAGCTTTCCCTTCATTCAAGTTATTATATTTAATGGATGAAGTTAGCGATCCTGCCATGTCTGTATTAGCAGAAGGTCACCAGTGATACTGAAGTTACCAATATCCTGATTTTTTAAACGCAGAAGATGAATTCATAGAATTTGATTCATATTTAGTACCTGAATCAGATTTAGAGGAGGGAGCATTAAGAATGCTAGAAGTAGATAACCGAGTTATACTTCCAGAATTAACACACGTGAGATTTATTGTAACCGCGGCAGATGTTATCCATTCTTTTGCCTGTCCTGCCTTGGGGATTAAGTGTGATGCCTACCCGGGTAGATTAAATCAAGTTTCTGTTCTTATCAACAGAGAAGGAACATTCTATGGACAATGTTCGGAAATCTGTGGTATCTTACACAGTTCTATGCCTATAGTTATAGAATCAGTAAGTATAGAAAAGTTCTTACAATGATTAGAGGAACAGTAATTAAATGTCGTTATAACGACAAATTTACATGCTTTGGGCTTAATTTATTTAATTTTTAAAAATGGTTATTCTGTATAGCTAAGTGGTGAGTACTAAAATATTTAAATTTTAATCGTTGTAAATACAATGATTAATAAAATTTCCATTTATGTATTACCTAGATAATATATACTATACAATATATAGTATATATTGTAAATTAAGTTAGTTTAAAGTAAAACAAACTTGTTTCGTTTATTATACCCTATTTGTTTTTATACCTAAATATTATGGTACATTAAATTAGACTAAGTTTATTAAAAGTGCAAACCTTTTACTTATTAAATGATGATCTTTTCAATTTTATTTTTAATATTATCTAATGCGGTTACTGTAAGGCGTGATAAGTCCATTTTGTATAGTAGAGTAGTTATAATAGCTTTACTCTACTCTACTTTACTAGCAATAAACACTTTATTTATTACTAGTCTAGGTACAGGTATAGGTCTTTATGGAGGTTTATTCCATATAACAAGTACAACTCAAATTTTTCACATATTTATTTTCTTAATTAGTGCGGTTATATTGCAATTAACTGCATTTTACCCACGTAAGGTTTGGTTGGCTGAATATGCTTCTTTAAGTAAATTAATATTTTATAATTTTTTATACTATAAAAGTCAAATTCAAAATAAAATGGGGGAACAATTTAAAATTATTGAATACCCTCTAATTTTGTTATTTATTGTAACAGGTGCAACTTTCTTAGTATCCACGAGTGACATGGTTTCTATATTCTTAAGTATAGAGCTACAGAGCTACGGGTTGTATTTATTAAGCACGTTATATAGAAACTCCGAAAAAGCCACTTCGGGAGGTCTGACTTATTTTTTATTGGGTGGTTTAAGTTCATGTTTTATTTTATTAGGTACTAGTTTAATATACGCAAACTCAGGTACAACTAATCTTGACGGAATATATGTTATAACTAGCTTAAGTGATTTAGCCAATGATAGCACTAATATACTGTACTGATATAAATCCTATTATATACACTTCTCATTATTAATCTTAAGCGTAGGATTTTTATTTAAAGTCAGCGCGGCGCCTTTCCATTTCTGATCTCCAGATGTTTATGACGCTATACCTACAATTGTAACGACTTTTGTAGCAATAGTGGCAAAGATATCCATATTTATTTTCTTTTTAGAACTAGTTCATTATACTAGTAACTCTTTATTTAATTTTGAATTTACTTGAACTACAAGTTTACTAGTTAGTTCCTTATTTTCTTTGATAATCGGGACTGTAGTTGGTCTTACACAGAAAAGAATAAAACGGTTGTTTGCCTACAGTACCATTAGCCACGTAGGATTTATATTATTAGCATTGAGTATAAATAGTATAGAATCCATACAAGCATTTATATTTTACTTAATGCAATATTCTATTAGTAACTTAAATGCCTTTATTATTCTTATAAGTATCGGTTATTCACTTTATTACTACATAAATGATAGTGATGAGTATAAAGAATTAACAGATAAAAATAATTCACCCATACAATTAATAAGTCAATTGAAAGGTTACTTTTACATTAATCCTGTTTTAGCTTTAAGTCTAAGTGTAACCATATTTTCTTTTGTAGGTATTCCACCTTTAATAGGATTCTTTGCAAAGCAAATGGTATTAAGTGCCGCAATAGATGGGGGTTACATCTTCTTGGCTTTAGTTGCCATATTAACAAGTGTTATAAGTGCAGTATATTACTTAAATATCATAAAACAAGTGTTTTTTGATAAGGCTGAGTACAAGATTAACCCTGAACTAAGCCATGTTAATTTACAAGGTAACATAGTTAGAAACAATGTTTTAAAAGCCAAATCAACTTTTAAGCTTAATAGTATTACATTATCTAGTTATTTAACTATTACTATATCTGTATTAACATTAATAATTCTTTTATTCATTTTCCTACCTCAAGAGTGATTAAGTCTGGCCAATATCTTGGCTCTAATTTTATTCAACTCATAAATGACAAGTACATCATTCTTTTTTCTCTTTATACCTATATTGGCTATAATCTTATTAGCCGTTAATCTTATTTTTGCTCCACATAATCCTTATCAAGAGAAAGATAGCGCTTTCGAGTGCGGTTTTCATTCATTTTTGGGTCAAAATAGAACGCAGTTCAGTGTTTCTTTCTTTATATTTGCACTACTTTTCCTTTTATTTGACTTAGAAATTCTTTTGGTTTATCCTTACGTAGTTAGTGCCTATGTAAATGGCATTTATGGTCTAGTAATTATGCTTATCTTTTTTTTAGCATTAACACTGGGATTTGCGTTTGAACTGGGTAAAAACGCTTTAAAGATTGATAGTAGACAGATGCTTAGTTTAAATAATCATAACAGTAATAACATAGCTTCTACACAATCATCTCTATTTTTTTATATTCAACTTGGTTTGGTTTCTTACCAGTTAATTAGAGCGTTATTTCCTATAGTTCATTTAAAGTTTAAGCATCATATTAACGATATGCTTTTTCGTTCCTAGGGTATTACTATTATTTTACCTAAATAATAACCCCTGAGCAATAAGTTTATTAAAATTCTTTAATTTTTCTCGTGATTTACGCTCTTCATTAATAAAGTTTCGAACATGTTATTTAATTATTGTGTCTATGATTTTATGAGATTATAGTTTACAGTGAGATGTATATCGTATTATGTTTTATTCTAACAATATCATCTTCATATACCATGTTTATGTTACTTCTATAAACCCTTCTTTCCCGGAGGATTATCCTGAAGTGCACAAGTTATTTATAAAGTTCAGTAATGCTTTAGAAATTCTTAATCTGTTAGCAATAACACTTAATATGTTAAAATTTAGTCTTGATTTTATTCTTAATAAGTCTGCGGGTGGATCAGGGCCTAATGGAGGTGGTGGTAAGCCACCCACAGGTAATTCTACATATTCTGATGGAGCCCCCAGAAGGTAAGGAGAGATCGGAAAAATATTAATCCTGCCACAGGTTTAACCTATACTGACAATGAGTTTGATGAAGAAACACGTGAACTTGCTAAAGCTAGACAACGTAAGCGTACACATATACCAGAAGTTAAGGAAAAAGGAAGGAACAAAAATTGGTATACAATAGTAAACCGGAAGTTAAGGAAAAAAAAAAGATACACGGAAGTAAACCCGAATCTAAGGCAATCAAAAAGGCATATGATAGTGATCCCGTAAATAAGGCAAGAAGTAAAGAACTGCAAGAGTTACGTAAAGAAAAGCTTAAAAACCAGACCCCAAACTAAGGTTCGCTTACCCCCCCCCCCTCTATCTCGCCAGGAGAAATCATCCATAGGTAAAAACTGGCAAAAAACTAGTTATAATAATCATAAACCTTTTTTAATATAATTATTGAAAAAAATATATACTATGAATTTATCCTTAATACTTTTCATAATCGGAATTTTAGGTTTCGTCTTAAATAGAAAAAATATAATATTAATGCTTATTTCCATCGAAATAATGTTATTAGCTATTACATTCTTAATATTAATAAGTTCACTTGGCTTTGATGATATATTAGGGCAAACATTTGCCATATATATAATAGCAATAGCTGGTGCAGAATCAGCAATAGGCTTAGGTATTCTAGTTGCATTTTATAGATTAAGAGGAAGTATTGCAATAGAATATAAAATAATGTATTTAGCTATAATTACTTTACCTTTATTAGGATCAATAGTTTCCGGATTTTTTGGTAGAAAAGTCGGTGTTAGCGGTGCGCAATTAATTACATGTACAAGTGTAATTGTAACTACTTTATTAGCCATTGTGGCTTTTTTTGAAGTAGGTTTAAATAACATACCTGTATCAATTCATCTGTTTAGATGAATAGATAGTGAATCCCTTAACGTTTTGTGAGGTTTTTCACTTTGATAGTTTAACAGTATCTATGTTGATACCTGTTTTTATAGTTAGTTCCTTAGTCCATATATATTCTATAGGGTATATGAGCCATGATCCACATAACCAGCGATTTTTTAGCTATTTAAGTTTATTTACCTTTATGATG